>JAEBDU010000086.1:51084-93642 GCA_016802625.1 Heliconius numata
AGAAACGATTTTTCACTGCAGAGAGTCAACAAGGGCTGCGAAGGGAATTCTGATTTCGCCTTTTCGCCTCCGGATAAAAACCGACATGCCCTTTTGTTAATCTACGTATAATAAGGTAGGGAAATCTGCTCTTTTGAAAAATCGAATCTCGCTTTTACTGGTATTTGTTTTACTTTGTGTAATAGGTTACTGATAAAGACAGATTCCATGGAAATGGGTTTACAGTATAATTGTTTGTTTATACGTTCTGGAATTGTATTAAATATTACAATTATTAATTTTATAGGGTTTTTACTTTAGGTTACTGAGCGAAGTCGAAACGATCTACGATAGTAGATTTTTTTCACAGAAAGGCTTCATAAAACTAAATTCATAAGTATAAATATTACTTTTACGAAAACTCTTAAACAAATCTCATACTAATTCTGCTTTAAATGGCATAGTATATAGAGAAATATCCCCTTTAGGAAAAGCTTACCCAGAGAAACATTAACCACATACTTGACAAGTAGGTATTTTAAACACTCAAAGAATAATTCCTTATAAAACATAAGATAACAAAACAACAAGAAAACAAACTTTTTCTATTGTTATAAATATGTATATTGAATTAAACTAAGATAATTGTAATAAATATTTATTGTCCAGTCGTGACAGCGTAGGTGCGGTGACTAATTGGAACAACTGAAGCTAGGTCTTGGCGGAAGAGATTGCCCTAGGTGGTCTGGAAGCCTAGCGAAGGCTTCTCGTTAGAGGACAGTTAATTACATAAAAATGCGGAAAATACGTGCAAAACCTACTGTCTGTTAGAAGAAAACAGGAGACTGCCTTGAATGTATTATAATAACTGCTTCTTACTATTATTTCATAGACTGTTATTATAAAACGCCGCTTCCTTACTTCGGGTGTTTATTATACGTATTTGTTGCGCATGCGCAATACTGTTTTACTATTACAACGATTTTGTCATAAAAACATACACGATTACATAATGTAAACAATTTATTTTATATCTTTGCAATCATATTCACATTATCGTTATTTACTTTAATTTAATTTATTTATTCCTTTATTTGATTTGCCAATATGTTAAGTTTTTGTTTAAGTTTTAATGTTTTATTATTATACTAATGCCGATGGTCACTTTAGGAATTGGGAAGTATGTATCTTCCGATTATCAAGGATTTGTTACTTAGGAGAACGTTTCGAAATATTAACATTTAATCGATATTATATAGAAAGCTTAAATGAGTACGGACTCTCTCTCTCTCTCTCGGCCTAGCCCAGTAAATAATTCTAATGATACATCATTTAGAAACTTATCTTCAAAACTCATTTTATAGGGTAAATGAAAAATGTTGACCATTTCTCGTAAAGTATACATTATATATAATATTTAAAAATTATTTTTCTATAAAATTTAATTGAAACTTTTCCACTCTTCGTTTACAGTAGCTTTACTAAACTACTAAGAAGTTAGCTCGTAAAGCGCTACGTAAAAAGTATTTATTTTCTTTAAAATATTGTGGACGAAGTAAGAACTTTATAATAGTAGTCATAAAAGTATCATAACGCTAGAGCACTATATTGTAATGAATACCGTTCAGGCTGTATCACGCATACAGCAGGTTAGCCAGAGGGAAATTAAGGTTAAGACACTTCCCCCCATGAATGATGAGTTCCGCATAAGAAAAGAAAATGTCAATAAATAATAATTGATTCTATCGAGTGGGGATAGAACCCATAACCGTCGCGTTACAGCCACCCTTTGCCGCTGCGCCATAACGGCCTCTTATAATGAAGCAATTGTTATATATCGAAAGACAATGGCACACAATATTTTGTACTAAAACTCACGTTGCAGACATTTCGTTATACACATTGCGCTATTGAAACGTGCTATAACGTAATGCTCGCTCGTACATTTGACAAATGTAACTGCCCAAGAATAAAAGGTGTTTGGAAATGAGGTTTGAAAGTACTGAAAACAAACAATAATATAAATATTAGAACACATAAAAAAGGCCAGACATGTCAAGCGTGTGACTGTCAAGGCAACATGTTGTGGGTTCGATTCCCTTTAATGAATATAAAATATTTAATATTTTCATTTCTTTGCTCTGGTAACGAGCGGAACCCAATGTTGACTTCCGCCACCCAAAACGCAATGCCTCCAGAATTCGGCGGAATATAGGCAACGATTGCGTAACGTCGGTAAAATCGACGTAAGGTTTGTTCAATAAATAATAGAAACTAAACAATATTTTTATATTACCTGCAAATATAATAATTTTCATAAATTAAAACGAAGCTTGAACCATTCTATCAACTCAAATTGAGTATTTACTTACAATTTCCTCACACTTGTTATTGAAGTAAACTTCTCCAACAATCGTCTCTCAACGTTTCAAGCCTAAAGATTAGTGAAGTGACAGATACACTTTACAATTAGACGACATGACACTTGTGCAACTGTCACGTTATTCATTTGCTATGGCGAAATGTGACATCAAACATCGCGACACTTTCTCTCGCGGCATTCGGGTTATAAAATTTAAAAGTAAAAGTGTCACTTACGAAACACGTTTCTAACTTTTATTTGTGTGTAAGTTTGATACGGCTTGTTATACGAACATGCGTAAATCTGTTTTTAAATGTCAAATTAAATATATTTTGAGACCAGTTGTGGTACATAGGCACCAGTGGGTGATTAATCGCGACTGGTTGTGAGTTCGACTCCCACTCGGAGGGATCAAATATTTTATATTTTTATTTCTACGCTCTGGTGTCGAGGCAAAGCGCAGCGTTGAGTTCTGCCACTCAACACGCAATGGAACGAGGAGAGCGTCTTAACACTAGGCTATCCCTGCCTACTCTGTTATATGCGAGATACAGCGTGAAGGTGAAAAAGAAAAGAAAAAAAAATCAGTACAGATACGTGTGCTCAAACATCTTCGTCTGTACAGTATTCGACTAATGAGCTTAGAACGTCTGCTTTCTATCTGCAACAACTGAACTGAAATTTAAGTTAAATATTTTTCCTACAAATTATAAAATAACGATGTAAATTAATATAAAATCTAAAGATTCTTATAAAATTATAGGAATTTAAAATAAATTGAGTACTTATTTTTTTATAGCGTGTGAACCAAACGAATTAACATTCCATTCCACATAACGCATATTTGACACAAATATTTTGTAAACAATTCTTATCGAAGTCTAACATATGATCTTATAATATTTAAACAAGTCATAAAAATTACTATCGTAACTAAATATTTTTACAATATTTTAAAACATTCCTATGATTTACTTTTTATCGCAGATAGAATCGTTATAATACTAATTAATTGAGACCCGTACTTTTTTTTTTCGGTTTTGAGGTTAATGCTGTAATGCTGTTAGCCCTATTGTAAAGGCCAATAGGGCTAACACCGACAGCGACACCGGGTGGGTAGGGAAGAGGGTACTCTGTCCCTGAAAATATGCAGGCACTGTGTGGCTGCCTGTGGGAGTGCCAACAACGCAAGGGCGCCCCCTGCGGGGCTCGAACCTCGACTTGCGGCCGTCGAGCACATTAAGCCTAATATTAAGCTACTTCCATGGGAACCCATAGACACTTCTGTTCCCCACTTTCCGCCGAATCCTGGAAGTATTGTTGAGTGTCACAATTCGTCGCGCTTACAATCCCTGCGCGACGAATGGTTGCAAGCAATACCTGCATACATTTATTCTTTAGGAAAATAATATTACTTGGCGCATCAAAACTGTGCCACTGGGGCGTCAATATAGCACCAATCAAATCCCAATATATCAAAATATATTATTGACACTATAATCAAAAATATATAATTATTTCCAATTGAAATGCCTTTATATTAGTGATGTCGATATAATGGCTCGCGCTACACCTTTACCGCCTTGTAATTATAGAGTAATACACCAATTACCACGCGTTAATATATTTAAGTAATGCTAGTTAAATGCATATATAGTACAAGTAAATATAGTAATATTATGGTAGAAAAAATTATAGCGTGGTCATTTCGACTAATTTTGGGTTATTAGCTGTTTTGACCTTATTTATTTTTGCTTTATATGTGGCCTGTCTGATTTTGTAACGTATTAATAAGGTAATTGATTATGGTAAATTATAGCTTTGTATTTTAAATATGGGTTCAATTATTTTTTTTTATGTTCACAATGTATCCGCAAATGACAGGGAACTTGGAAACCTAGTGCTAAACATTCCCCAAGTTTTTTTTTGTATTTCAACACACACACACATATTTTTTTTATTAGCACCTAGCAGCAAAAAAGATTAAAATAAAATGTGTTTATTATAATATTTTAGTATAGCGTTTTATATAAAGAAACAATTAATGAAATATTTTCATATCTCATTGTTCTATTGTAGCGTGATTAGCAAATATTTTGTATCAAGAATGCGCACCAAGTGACTGAATCAAAATAAAAAGTGTAAAATCGTAGTGCGTGACCTTAAAAATAGAAAAGCCGGCCTTCACGGTCTATGAACGAGAATTAAAATCATTTCGTTTTGCTCATATTTTCCAACGATCGAGCGCAGGAAAAGGAAGTGACGCTAGAAATTGCTGGTTCGCCTCAAGGTGTTAGATTATATAGCAGTTATAATTATATTAGACATGTTGAGGTGTTTAATGACTATATTTGTGTATTTGTGCAGATTATATTATCAGGAAGCTTTTATTATAAAATTGAAAGTCGATTTGAAAATATAATTTATTTGCCATCTTAGCATATTTCGACTCCTCGGAACTCAACGCCACGCTTCGCCTTCTTACCAAAACCCGGAAACTAAAATGTGGTTTTCATACTTATAAACTGCCACACACCACGAACGCTTATATAGGCAGGCATTGGCTTATGTACATATGTATATTAAATACAAATACTTCCTTTAAGCAAGATACAAATAAGAATTAGTTGTAAAATAGAAATAAGCACAATAAAAAAAAGAAAGACATTTTTCTATTTGGAAAAGAAAACGATATGTAGATTATATTATATAGGTTACTTACGTATAGGTATATTTTTTGGCTATTTTAATAATAATCATCGCGTGCAGCTAAACACAGTGCAATATGCATTTTAATATGACCTTTATATTTAGTCACTTCTACCTTATCATTAAGTTTATTTTTTGCAAATCCTTCAGTAGAAAATTTCCATTCACTTTTATAAAAAAATTATTATATGGTATAAGCCTGACACCTGGACTTAGTCTAAATAGAATCAAATTTAAACTCGTACTGTACTCTCAACCTTCTGATAGACAGAGGATGTCGCGGAGCCGTTAGGACGTATGCGATTGAATTTGATTGAAATATATTTAAAATTTTACTTCTTTTCATTTCTGGTATGGCCAGAAAAATGCTATATAGCAGAATATATATTCTTTTATTTATTCTTTTAAATATTATTATCTTCTTTATTATTTTTTATATGAATCATATAATATATCTAAGTCTTGTTACTCAGAAATAGGAAAACATAAAGGTTAAGTAAATCATAGTGACCCAAATATCAAATCTAAGGCCCAACAATATTGTGAAAACTAAGGGTCAAAGAACTCGGATCGTACAAATTGCAAGTGAGTGAAGCGTAACGACCGAAATACCGAGCATCTGTGTGGACGAACTTGACATCCTATATCTTATAAAACAAAGTCGCTTTTCGTGTCTGTCTGAACTTTCTAACTCTTCTTCTTCTAAACCACCCAACAGATTTTAATGCGGTTTTCACCATTAGGTCGAATATTTCTCAGGGAAGGTTTATATATAGTTTATTATTTGTACATTTTTATGTAAATTACCATAAATACGATAAATGTGTATAAAGTCCTACCCGTTGAGACACTTTCGCGCATGCGCTGCTTTAATGGTAAGTACTACATGAAAATAATGTACTGGAGTATTGTTCCTCTTAATAAGATCAACAAAAAAGTCCGCGACAGCATATTCATATTTTTTAAGGATAACGTGTAGTGATCATATTTCTGTCTAAAAATTGTAATTTCAATATATTTTTTATTGTGAGGGATATTTTTCCATAATAGTATTAATCCTTATCCTTTAAAATACTTTATTAAATTTCTACGTTAAACGAAGATAAAATTTGCTTTTTACACAATTTCGAAATTGCGAATAGTTTTAGAGAAAAACGCATTTAATTGTTAACACATCACGCCGTTTACATATCAGCTGTATCGAGTCAAGGTTTACTTATCCCTTACTCTCAGTATATAAATAAGTATATTAGTTACGTTGACCATTTAATGTAGATCAAAACTGTCTTTTACTGTTTTTCATTTTAATAAGTACTTTGGAAGTTGTTACAATATCAAAACATCCTTGCTGCGAAACGCGCCCCGCGACGTTTTGCTTATACAAGCGCGTCATGAGCTGTCATCGGTGGTTCAGTGGTAGAATGCTCGCCTGCCACGCGGGCGGGGTTCGATTCCCGGCCGATGCATTCTATTTAAGTTTCCTCACAGGCAGCCACGTAGTGCCTACCCAACCGGAGTCGCTGTTTTAACAGCATTAACCACAAGCTCGAAAAAAACCCGCCTGCCGCCCAACCTCTATAGCGAAGAAGATTTAGATTGTGTTATTTATTTGTGTTTATTTTAAAACAATTGGAAAATCCTTATTGGAATTACGAAAATGCGGGTTGCATTAGGGTTTAATTAATTTTCACATTACCTTAAGTGCTTTGCAAACATACATTATATGAATAATTCAGTAGTTAAGGCGGGCGAAGCCGCGAGCAGGTCGCTAGTCTCTAATAATACCAACATTTTATGAATTATTCTTTAGCTCATCTTTAAAAAAAAGTATCTTTGGTTTCCATTCTCACTCAGAGGGAAAAAATATTTACATTTTCATCTATTAGCTTCAGTACTAAAGCATTGCGTTGAATTTCACCTAACAACGCGCAATGCCTTGAAAATTCAGCGAAAAGTGGGGACGAAATGTTTTAACATTAAGTTCCCTCTCCCTAACTTGCTATGTGCAGGATACAGCGTAAGGCTGACTTAATTAAATTTTGTCTTTGAGAAAGAATGTATTTGAGAAAAAACTGCGTATAATAATTGTATTTATGTTTGGAATACCCTAAAATAACCGAAAAATGAAAAATAGATTCCGTTTTCTTAGAGTCGCAAGGTAAAGATTAAAGATTAACAAACAAACAGTTAACTATTTCTATTTAATATAATGAATATTCTCACAGTTTCATATACCCTTGAATTAATTAAACAATTAATTGCACATAATTAATTTTGAAATTAAATCGACATTTTTAATATATTTTTGTTTAAAATTTAAAATAACATCCACTAACAGAACTGCAAAACTAAAGTAATCATAGCAAGCATCGCTCTACAAAACCTGCAAAAACTGTATTCGTTACGCCTGAAAAACTGTTTCGCTACATCCAAATCAGCTTCTATCACAAAATATTGAACATTTCGTCATGCGTTGCCCAAGTGACGGCACGCGCGCGTCCCTTCTATCATATTTTTATGCATCGCTAACTTTTTGCTTACAATTACATTTATAAATTCATATATTAAAGCCTTGTTGTGAAATTTTAAAACGGAACACTAAAATTCAATGCCACCATAGGAAAGTGCTCGCTGTACTCCAGTTTTGCTAGCTATAAAATTTCGCAAATCTCTTAGTTTATTATTATTGCGTCATTCTAGAGCTGTATTTGGCGTCTTTATGTTTTTAATTAAATATTTATATGTAGAATAAAGTGTTAGAATTGCTTTCGAATGATTTATAATAACTTAATTATTTGTATTGAGTTTCTTTAGGTTTAGATCGAGTTTATTTAGTAACAAAAAATTATTACCTGTACTTCTATTTTACACGATTAAATTATATTGCTATTTGTCATCCCCAAATTTATTTATGTGGACTTTGAGACGTAAAATATATCTCGTTTTTTCCGTTACCATAAGAATTTTGAGTAATCCTCTTTCAGAGCTCCCCTACACTCCTTAACCTACCTATATGTTTAATTTCAAATTTCTAGGTCCAGTAATTTCTACTGTGCTTTGTCGGTCTATTAGTGAGTAACGGAAGAGATTTATATATAGTTAGTAAGCAGTTAAATGGTGTTCATTACACATTTGTAATTTTAATTATTATATTAAATATACTTAAAATTGTCGCATAACTTTAACGTATTTCAAAATTCCGAACGCCCTCGCTAGCAGTATATAACGACCCCACAATTTCCCCTACCTGAAGGACACCATTCAACATTTTCTCACGCCTCAATACTTTCAATCAGAGTTTTCCAAATAAAATATAATATTACGAGTAGGCGCTCTTAATAGCAGCCGAGGTGAATATTAAAATGGACTTTTATTGTCATCCGCACTCGGCATTCTTAACTTTTTGTGGAATACGAAATATTATATATGTATGGCAAGTCTGAAGTCATTAGTTGATGGAATTTTTATATAGTACAACTATATGGTTTGATGAAAGTATGATAATAGAGACAGGTGTAAAAAAGGGAACCCATTCTTCTCTTCTCTTCACTGCTAAAGCCCATCATAATTTAATGGCATTAGTAAAATTGAATTTCTTTCCATTTTTCTTGATATATAAAAAAAATATAATTATTTGTAAGTAATTAAAAAAACAGATATTGACGTCACTTATATTACAGTTCTCTCCTACTACCCTACTAATATTATGAAGATAAAAATTTGTGAGTATGAGTGTTTGTTCCACTTTTACACAAAAACTGATTTGGATGAAACCTTACAATAATTATAGCCTATACCATCAGAATAACATATGGGCTACAGTTCATATAAAGATTTCGTATAATTTGGCTATAGTACAACAATAGGCTTAAGCTGGCGAAGCCGCGTTTTGATCATTTTATTTGTTGTACATGTATTATTTTTAATAAAAAAAATAATACCATAAAGAATATGTGTTCATAAGAAATATTTTCAGTTTGTCAATTAACTTTTTCATATCGATAGTTCAATCTTTAATTAACATGTGACCTCAATTACCATTGACCTAAGATCTTAGAGGTCGCCTTACGAATAATTAAAGTAATGAGCAAGCTAACTAAAATAAGAGAACGGGACGTTGCTATGTTAATATATTTGTTTAAGTTTTGTTGGCGCGAGAACAATATAAGCGTTCTTCGCTGTAACACAGCTCGTTAAATTCTATTTTGTTTTTAGCTTACATAACTCTATGTTTTTTATTAATTAATGTTATTTTTACTGTTTCAAAGTGTGGATAAAATAAACCTTATATGTAAGTTAGGAACCCAGCGTTGAGATCCGCCACTTAACACGCAATGTCTCGAAAAATTCGGCGGAAAGTGGGCAACGGAGTGTGTTAACTCTAGGTTCCCTCTGCCCTGTTGTCTACGGGATATAGCGTGAAGATGAACTAAAGAATATAACAGTAATAAACAAAAAAAATCATTAAAATCAATAATGCAGAATTCATTTTCTTAAGCCAATGAAACCTCGTATGGATAGATAGAGCTTTATTAAAAACATTAATATACATGTCTCTGAAGACAACCTTTGAAGCTGAACCTAACCATCTCATCCCTAGCCCGGGGGGTAGAATCTCTTTATTAATGCACACCGCCGCCAACATAACCAACTTTAAGAAAACTACCCTAAACGTCTCGCGTCCTCTCATTTCCTCGACGTTAAACAAGCAACAGTTTATTGCTAGAAGAGAATTTCTACGGGAATTTCCTTTTTAAACTAAAATAGACTATTTCAAACTGCTTAGGAACAAATTACACGGCGTTAAAAGCCGGGTCGGCGATCACGAGTCTCGAACACAGTTATTAGGGAAGCAAGTTTCCACCCCATAAATGTTATTTATGTTTACGTGTTTTAATAATATTCCTTCAAAGAAAATTATGTTATGAATTTATGAATTATTGTTGGAGTTTAATGGTTTTATGTTGTTTAAGGATTTTTTTTTCACATCTAATTAAGTAGTTTAATAACTGTAAGCGCGACAGGTTGTGGGTTCGATTCCCACTCGATGAAATGAAATGTTTAATATTTTCATTTCTTCGCTGTGCTGTATAGGTACAACGAGTTTTGAGTTCCTCCACTCAAAACACAATGGCTCTAGAGTTCTGCGGAAAATAGGGAATGGAGTGTTTAACACTAGGTTCTCTCTACTTACCCCGTTGTGTGCGAGATGCAATGTGAAGCTGATATTGTTTAAGGATTTTTTTCACATCTATTATATATAAAAGTTCATTAAACATGACCTTTTGTGAACAATATAGAGAAAGTGGGGAATACCTATAAAAATATAATATACATAAATAACGTTGTCACACCTCACTTTCACAATGTTTATATGTAAAATGTTTTCTTATGTCATTAGGTACTGCATAAAAGACCCTTCTTCGTTTATAAGGCTTTGTGGGTTCGATTCCCATTCGGAGATAAAATATTTAATATTCCTCTTCTCTGGTAACGAGGCACAGCGCTTGGAAAGTGAGGAATAGAAGTGGCTTAATGGGAACAGAGAATTACCTATAACACTAGGTTCCCAGGTTTCCTCTACCTACCCTCCTATGTGCGGGAGTCAACGTAAACCGAAAAAACAGCATATAAATAGCAGGTGTCGATTTTCTGAAATATATGAGCTAATTTTCAATACCAGTGCGTAAATTGAATTGCACAATGAGATCTAGAAAACTAAATATTTCAACAAACCAACGTGGTAGGCCGAGGGCAAGGCAAATGGAGTTAGCCATAAGCTATTTTCTAAGTCTTGCAAAACTAACCTGATAGTTGCTAGCAACTTACTACGAAACTTTTCGTGATCGAAAGCCACAGGTTTTTCCGTGTCGAATGCTTGTTCTTTGTGCCTATACATGTTTATATTTACTTTGTAAGTAAAATTATGATTTATAGTGTTATATCAATTATTTTTTATATCTTCATTATTATAATGTACATTGGGCTCTATGTTTTCTATTTTTTGGCCAAAAAATCTTTTATAAATAATAATTAAATTTTGACTTAAATTATTTATTTTTCATTTTTCTTACGTACTAAAACATAACATTTTATAAAAAGAAAATATAAGAGTTCATAACGGTTTACAAATAAGAATATATTCAAAGGTATTGAATATTTAATGCGTGTTAGTGAAAATTTTCGCTCAATAACAAAATCTACATAAAGAAATAAAATAAGAAGTAAATTATTCGACATTTGACCACACACTGGACTCTACTAAGTTTCTACACAACATCCACAACTGGCGATGCAAGTTCATGTAATGGATACATTGCGTATTTATTTCTTCAAAATCACAACTAAGTTAACCAAAACAAGCAATCTATATTACATAATAGAAAGGCAAGTGAAAGAGAGTTAGCTTAGCTGTGCCTAAGTACAGGTACGACTGGTATTGAACTGGGGCGCGCACTCTCGGTCAGATATACAGAAACTGGTTTCATTATCAAAAGTCAATAACTTTCCGATGCATTCCAAGTCAGGGCCAAGATCTACAAACGTAATAAGCTTAGCCGCATTACCGCTGCGGGCTACTATTCTGTTATGGCGTAGATTTGGACTGTAATCAGCGGACTTTTACAAAGAAAATTGGGGGAATTTCTTATATAGATTTAAGCAAACATTTTGTTATATCTCATAATAATTTGAATAAACAACTATATATCTATATATATAGAAGCTATAACAAGCCCATTATTGTGTAATGATAATGTAATTTGTACGAGCTTTCCTCTAATCAAACATGTGCTTATAAGGGACGTAACGAAATCTTATGATACCATATTCTGTTAAAACATTGACAACAATATGGCAAGTCCTAACGGAGTTTAGGAATGAAATCAAACATTAAAAGCAAATATGAGTAAGTATCCCTGATATTTATCTGATGAAAATCGTCAGCATACAAAATATGAAAAGAATAGAAGATCAACTGTTGAGTTTCTTGCTGGTTCTTCTTAGCAGAACTTCTCTTTAATTCTCTCGACGAATTCCAAGTGTTTGCCAAAATCATTTATGTATAAAAATATTTTGATTTTAAATTTGGAGTGGTTTACAACTGGTACCCCGCAACATATAGGAGATCCATCAAGATAAAAATTGATATTTAAAAGAGACAGTGAAAGTAATAAAATTCAATTTCTAGATACTAATACTGACGTAGATATATTCAATTTAGATCTGTTATATAAAAGTAATTGATAAAATCCTTAATAAAAAATATTAGATAATAAATATGCAATTATTTTAAAAATATCGATTCATTATATGACGAAACTTTAAATCAGGAAACAGTCAACTTTCGCGAAACACTTTTTTGGTGTTGAAGAAACTTGTCGCGCCAAACCCATAGAAAGTCATCTTTTTAATATTATACCTGCTGCTAAAGTTACACGACAGAATGGCCTAGGGGACACGCCTGTATCGATTTTACTCAAATGTCAACTACATATATTAATAGAAAACATGTATTTAGTAGAAAGTCGTAGAAATGTAATTCATAGCTTTAAGTGTCGTTAGCGTGCAAATATCTGTAATTTATTGTATAATTTTATGTTTTAAACAAAATGTGTGTGTAGTTTTTTTTTTAAATAAATGACTTTATCATTATACATTGCATTAACAAGATTTAACACCAGACTGCCAATCGATAAAAAAATCACCTGCCCGAAGACAACAATTACATTACAAACTTAGAAAAACTAGAAATTATCGCCAAAATAATAGCTTAAAAGAATAACAATCATAAAAACATATATACTGATACCGAGATTTGTATAAGCCGAGGTCAGGTTATTAAAATCCAAAGTTATATTTAAATAAAGTAATTATATTTTAGAAATATTGCATAAATCCATCCATAATTCACAACAAGGCTATACACAATAGAGAATGATAAAGTTTTTACACGCTAATTAAGTTAGTTTTAGTATGTATACGAACCCGTCGCGGCGTAGTGGCACAAGGGTGTGTAACGCGACGGTTGCGTGTTCGATCCCCACTCGACGGAATAAATTATTATTTATTAATATTTTCATTTCTTCGCTCTGGCCTGGCGTTGAGTTCCACCACTCAACACACTGCGTACCCTGCTGTGTGAAGTTGAATTAATCTTTTTTTTTAGTATATATAACTCGAGGGTTAATATTACGGATGTCAGTTTCCCTATTATCAGGCTGCTTACAAGGCAAAGAAACATCCTGAATCAACATTTATTCTCAAAATGTACTATAGACCTTAATGCTATATACTCTAAGTTAATTTTCGTGTACAGTTTCAAAATTCGCGACCTATTTTAGCTTCACCCTCCAGGCGTTTCCGCGAGTACGTTTTCAAATTATTTAACTTATATTATAAACATATGAATTTGTTTGTAGCTCTTTAGATAATTACGTGAATAGAAATTATTGTTTTAGATTTATAAAACGTTTATTTATAAGAACTATATATATTTTTTTATTTAATTGACTTTTTGCCTCACGCAGGTTTACGTGGTCCTTATGACCACCATAGAAGAAGATAAAAAGTTACCAGTTTTAAAGATGGAATTTCAGAGACAAATCCGTCAAGTGCGAGTTGAACTCGCTCATTGAGAATTACATACCAAATTCATGATTTTAGGTTAACAGTTACCAGCAGGCAGTAAAGCAGAATACACAAATTTAAGTTTATTTTATAAGTTTGCTATCATTTTTTAAATATCTACGGAATGTGTAAATTTTGTATGGATAAAGCTATAATATATCGACTCACCTAACAATAAAATTTCATTTAAATTAGGTTATTATCGCCACATAATACAGTAAATATGCTTCAAAATGAATTAAATAATTAACTGTCCGAATATGGATACAGCTGAGTATTAAAAATGGGCAGCAATACAATTTACTTAATTGGATAATATGGGAGAAATTAGTGACTAAATTTAATTTAAACACAAGCATTATTTTTTGTAGTAAATTTATATATGTATACAGCGTAAACTTAAAAAAAAAAAAAAAAAATATTTGTTATTGTTTTCTTTATTTATTTTTAAGTTTCATGTTATATCCCGCTCATAGAAGGGTACGCGGGAAACCTGGGAAATTCTCCTCCAAAACCTCTTCATTCCTCTTAAGACACTTCTGTCCTCCATTTTCCGCGGAATTCTCGAGACAAGACGAAATCAATGTTTGAAATTATAATTTATATAATGGTTAAAAATATAACAATACAAAAAAAATAACACATATTATATTATTAAGAATTATATAGTATACATTTAAAATCCGTCAATTACTACCGACCCGTGCTGAAGAGCGATCGTTATCAGAATCGCTTTAATATCTGAATGGGACGTTTGTCATTTGCTTAAGTGTACTATCAATTTGTAATATTTGTGGTATAATAACCAAAATCTCGCACACCGCAGTTTTCAGTTTTCATTCATTTCGTGTTGACTGGCGTAACTCAACGCCGCGCTTTCATCAGACATTATGGAGATATTCGGCCCACAACCTATCACGTTTACAGTTACTCTTTTTCCACGAGTGCCGCAAATATAAAAAGTTTAACTTATATTACATTTTAAACAATAATCAACGAAGTGAACAAAATTGGCACCTTTCGAGACGACCTACATTTAGGCAATGTCAAAATTATAAGCTTCTGCTCGTGATAGATTATTTATTATTGGCAAGACACTTTGGTTTTGTAAAACCAGCGAAATGTTAGTGGTGTGTAGTAATGCGATGTAAAAAAGATAGTTACTTTTAAATTGAAGTACTTTTTAGGCGAATTTTAAGAAAAAAAATTCGTTAAATATAAATGTGGATATTTAACTAACAATAGCTAAAGGTAATTGAAATATTTGGGAATATTAAATTAGTTGTATTTGTTGTTTTTAATTATCATGTTTATAGTTACTTTTTTTTATTATGTAGAGAACACAAAAGGAGACCTAGTGTTAAAACACACCGTTTCCCATCGATACCTAATAATAAAAACAAAAATAAATACAATTCTACATACATATGTTATACAATTTTGTATGTAAATATGTTTATTAAATGATATAGAGAACGGTTACATTTGAGCGAACAATAAATTATCACTTTGTTAAACTCGGGGAAAATGATAAATTATGTTAACAAATTTCAATACAACCGCTGTGTGTTAGTTCCACACGCAGCTTCGAAGTAAAATTCTTATTTCCTTTACCCAATATTTATAGCTTGTCAGTACGATAAAATATTAAACATTTTAGCATATTGAAATAATTTAATGATACGTCCCTAATAAAAATATTTTAAAGTAAATAATAAAATATATTTTTTGAAAGTATAACCAGCAGGTGACAGTTCAAATCCCCTAATACTAAAGTTCTTAAAGTACAAAATAAATGTTAATATCGTAAATATTACTTAAATGCTCATATATTTCTCATACGCCGTAAAACATATCGTAAAAACATTTATGCATTTTGCATAAATTGTTATGTTCACTTTAAGCTCGCCTGCAAATTGTCTACATTCACTTCATGACATTTTCACTTATCAAATTTTAATATAATCTAAAACATGAACTCGAATCATGAGTCAAAGCTGCTCCTATCACGACTTCATAAGTTACAATGCGGCGCAAACAAAAGCGTTAGCGTTTAATATTCTTGAAAAGAAAAAATTTTTATGACATTTTTTTCTTCTTAGAAAAAAATGTCATAAAAATGTAAGTATGACTATAGCGTACGTAAGTAGCAATAAGGAACTCTTTATACAAAAAATTATAACATAAGCAATGTACTTATTAAAATCATAAATAATCATAAAATAATAATTGCACAAAACTATACAAAAAATACCTGTCAAAGCAACTATCATAAATATTATTTTCCGTGTTACAAGTATATCTAATGTTTTTTAAAGTAGTATATTAAGCTAGTAATATTTCATTTAATATCTATATCTAGATATCCTTGAAATAACGATTATTTGAAGGTAAATAAATGCTATTATTTGTGAACGGTAAAGATTTGAACCGTTGTTTGTCGAATGATTAATACAACTTGCCCTTTTCAAATTCCTCTAGAATGTTATAATAGTTGAAGACCTTCAGTCAGATAGTGAGTAGTGAAAGGGTTTTCAAATTATAAGTCTATTAGTGAATGGTTTTCATAGTGTCGCCGCTCTCTCTCGTGGTCGGGGCACGCGTGGTCAACGCGCTCACGACTACGGTCAAGCCTCAAGGTCTCGTCTTACATAACGCGGCATTTCATCGTAATTGTCACTTCAATGCACCGCAGTACGGTTACGGTTTACTCGTTTAAGATGCAATCGGTCTTTTTACCTTTTTATTTTTTTTTTATTTGAAAAATAGAGAATAAAATAATGACTCAGCTCTCTTCTTTATTTTTTGGGTGGAGATAGACGCTGTTGCGGGTCAATTTTGATTTTTCTTGTAAGAAGCATCACATACGCTACTATAATTTTTAGAAACATGTTCTTAATGAGAAAGCTTTAAATAAATATACTAATAATTTTCTTTAATTTTAACCTATTCTTGTCTATTAATATTACTTTACTATCAATTTGAGCTATTGATCGATAGCCTGCAGCAAACAATGGCAGTGAATGCAAAAGTAAACCAATTATAGGACTTAATTTACATATTTTGACATTGATATACAATTACATCGATAATGAATACGATCATGCTTTATTTCGAACTTTATTATTTCGGTAATGTACTTGTACCTATTGAATGGTTGATTTATTGAAAATTTTCTTTAACCTTGACATAGATTTATAATGAACTAGCGACCCCCTTGCGGCTTCGCCCGCTTTTACTACTGGATTATTCATATAATGTATGTTTGCAAAGCACTTAAGATAATGTGAAAATTAATTAAACTCTAATGCAACCCGCATTTTCGTTGTTTCAATAAGGATTTTCCAATTGTTTTACTCGGCAAGGATTTTTTAGTAGGTACCGTAATTTTAAATCTGTGCTACTAATCTTTTCAAGTACTTATTAAAATATATTTAAATGACTATTTTTAGATAGTTAAATGACTATTTTTAAACGGAAGAAATTATAAACAAAAGCCTACCTACTAATAACTACTACAAAAAATATGAAACCGCGCTGAAATAATACATTCAACTCCACAAACAAAACGTGCAAACGCATCTAAATCTTCGTTGCTATGCCTACTACTGCAGTTTTTTTTTTCGAGCTTGTGGTTAATGCTGAAGAGAGTATTCTGTCCCTGATAAAAAGCAAGCACTATGTGGCTGCCTGTGAGGAAAATTAAATAGAATGCATTGGCCGGGAATCGAACCCGGGCTGCCCGCGTGGCAGGCGAGCATTCTACCACTGAACCACCGATGACTGCTCATGACGCGCTTGTATAAGCAAAACGTCGCGGGGCGCTTTTCGCAGCAAGGATGTTTTGATATTGTAACAACTTCTAAAGTACTTATTAAAATGAAAAAACAGTAAAAGACAGTTTTGATCTACATTAAATGGTCAACGTAACTAATATACTTATTTATATGCTGAGAGTAAGGGATAAGTAAAACTTGAGTAACATACAGCTGTGTCAACGGCGGGATGTGTCAACAATTAAATGCGTTTTTCTCTAAAACTATTCGCAATTTCGAAATTGTGTAAAAAGCAAATATTATCTTCGTTTAACGTAGAAAATTAATAAAGTATTTTAAAGGATAAGGATTAATACCATGATGGAAAAATAACCCTCACAATAAAAAATATATTGAAATTACTATTTTTAGACAGAAATATGATCACTACACGTTATCCTTAAAAGATAAAAATATGCTCTCGCGGACTTTTTTGTAGATCTTTTTAAGAGGAATAATACTCCAGTACATTATTTTCATGTAGTACTTACCATTAAAGCAGCGCATGCGCGAAAGTGTCTCAACGGGTAGGACTTTATACACATTTATCGTATTTATGGTAATTTACATAAAAATGTACAAATAATAAACTATATATAAACCTTCCCTGAGAAATATTCGACCTAATGGTGAAAACCGCATTAAAATCTGTTGGGTGGTTTAGAAGAAGAAGAGTTAGAAAGTTCAGACAGACACGAAAAGCGACTTTGTTTTATAAGATATAGGATGTCTAATTAATGACACTTTAATTGTAAAGCAAAGTTTGTTTTATTTTTATTTTATATATTTTCTAAAAATCTTATTAAATATTTTATCAAAAAATCTCATTATCACATATGAGTCTATCAGATAAAAAATGCTTAAAATTATTAAGGATGGTAAAGCTATTTAATAAATAACTTTTCAATTTTTAATTCCCCCATGAAATGGAATATAAAGTCATAGAAACGTATAAATGCAGATATGTCCTTAATATGCCACGACGGCCTTTATTACATAAAAATACATAAATGCTATTACATCACGCTTCATAGCAAACTTATAAAGCTAATCTGTTTAAGGTAAAGCATTTGTCGTAGTTCCCTTATAAGGTTTAACCTTCGAGGTAAATCAATCCCAAAAATAGTTCGAAAATTACTTCTATGGCTAGCTTGAATCCATTTTTGACACAGATCGTGACTATGAGGCGACTGTACTACAGACTGTGAAATAGAAGTAAAGAAAATATGTTTTTTTTATTCACGCTATATCCCGCATAAAGCAGGGTAGGGGGAGGGAACCTAGTATTAAAACACTCCGTTTTTCACTGTCTGTCAAATTCTCGAGGCATTATGTGTTGAGTCGCGGAACACAACGCCGCGCTTTGCTTTGGTATCAGAGCGAAAAAATGGAAATATTAAATATATAATTTACCCCGAGAGGGAATCCAAACTTGAAAATGACGGTCTCTACAAATATAGTAAAGTAAAAGAAGATTTTATACAGTAAAAATCGATTATCGACACGTTTAAATTAAATCCCTATACGAAAATAAAAAAAATTGACATATCATTGAAAACCTTATTTATTAGCAACATACCTTACCGATAGCAATGATCACATATATCATCGATATATAGATACAACTATAATACAAACGTAAATATTCCTTGCAAATGTCACGCAATATCGCCTTGAGAGCTCTCAAGTCAGTATTTATTTTCTTTCGCTGATCACCTTCGAAGACTTGGTATTTAGTGTTCAACAATGGTCCTCGTGGATCGATCAAATCGAGACAATGAAGCGTGGAGTTGTTATGAATATTGGACAATAGATTGGTCTTTAATTGCAGGTTCGATTTATCGGTGAACATTTTGAGTTCATTGTCAAGCAGTGACCCTCTAATTGTTGGGTATTTAGGTCAGTTTGATTTGACTTATCTTGATTAGAGCCTAAGAAGTCGTTTGATGGTGATGATTTACCAAAATAAAAATGAATCTGGGAAAGGTATCTTTTTTAAGATAAAAAATTATATTGTCTTTTCTTTGCTCATTTTTACGTATCCGAAATCCATCTAAGAACCTTATATTGAGATATTTCTCTACTAGCGATATATACGATTGCCTGTTTAAATTATTTCAAGATAATTTACTGGTTATATTAAATGTAAATTTTCGCTTAATATTCGATATTTATTTTAATCCCAAGAGTAATTTAATATTCTGTTTAACAATGTGGTGTAAACAAACTATCACGTTAAGTTGGCTGTTAATTAAATTTTCAATTAAGTTGGATCAATCGTTCTTTAGACGTAAATATATAAAATGTACAAAACATATATTTTTTTAACTTTACACTGACTCCCGCATGTTGCAAGTTACTTAGAGGGAACCTAATACCAAGACTCTTTAATCTCCATTTCCTGCTGAATTTTGGAGCATTGCATATACCGGAACCCAACGTCGCGTTTTGTCCAATTAACAGAGCAAGTACATGAAATTATTAAATATTTCTTTCTTCCGAGTAGGAATTGAACCCACAACCATCAAGTTTACAGTTAGATTCCCATTGCCTACATCGGCCTTTATAAAATATAGTGCTCTAAGATATCAATATGGAATCTCTAAGGTTTTATTCCAATATAGAACCTATAATATATAACCTCTGACATTACCTTCGCAATTGCTAGGTGAAGGTTCAGATAAACATTATGTAATCATGTTTATTAATAGCGAACTAAATTATAAAAGGACGTATCTGATTTAGTGTTGTTATTGATTTTATTTCACACCAGTAAATATTTATGTCTTACATTAAAAATATAATTTTTACAAGTTTAAAATATTTAATGGTTATCTATTTCTGCCCACACTCCTAAATACTCGTAGATTCTTCATATTTGGTTGCTAGAAGATATTTTGTGTTAAGGCCGCCTTTTCGCATTTTTTGTTTTGTTCGTTGTTTAGTTCGTGCGAATTATATAGCTGTACCTTGGTTTGATTTAGTTTTTATTTTATGTTATAGCAGAGAGATAGAGATATAAAGAATCTACTGTCTAGGCTCTATTCCCACTTTCCGCGTAAGAAAAATAAAAAAAGGTAGGCAGAAGAGAGCTAGTTTTGAGATACTCCATTCTCTACTTTCTACAAAATTCTCGATGCATTGATTGTTGAGTGGTGGAACTCAACACCAGAGCAAAGAAGTTAATGAAATTATTTTCAGATTCATTCTGAAAATTCAATTAGGCATTTATGTTTAGCCTGTCTAAGCTATGCCTTGATATATGCTATGAAAAAAGCACATTCACGCTACCATTAAATATATAATATATATTTTATTGGAGCGCTGGTTTTTTGAAATGAGATATCAATTACATACAGTCTATAAAAATCAATTATAAATCACATATAAAAATCAATGACACTTTAAATCAAATATCAACCATTAAGCATAAACTGAACTTCAATAAAGGTGTGGTACAATTCAATAGGCAATGACAATAGCAAAGGTAATTAATGGGACTTGTTTAAAGACCTTGGTTTAATGAAAAGAGGCGGCTTCTATATCAAATATTTCATGTGAAAGTCATAATAGAATTAATATAGCGGCACACCTACTGTTTTAACTTGAATGTTTATTTATATTTATATGGTTGAGGTCAGTCGTGGTGCAGAGGCACGAGCGTGCAAGCGTAAATACGATGGGTTGTGGGTTGGATTCCCAGTCGAGGAAATTAAATAACTAATATTTGCATTTTCTCGCTCTGAATTCCATCATTTAACATTCGACCCCTCCATTCGTATTTGGTGGAAAGTGGGCAACGAAATCTGGCCAAGCTTCCATTAAAAGAAGCAATTCCATGACAAAATGCCGAGACCTCATTGAAATTCTCAAAAATAGAAATTTCTCACTATCCAGGTCCCGCTTAACCAGGTTTCACAGAATATAATTTGTTGTTACAATTTAATTTAAATTAATTTAAAAAGCCTGTACTGTAGAAGCAATGGATAGACATTTTTTCCACTATTGCCTATTTCATGCTATTATACTAGTCCAGCTCGTCTCGCCATCTCCATTTTGGTCTGTCAATTCTCCTTTTAGAGTAAAAACGTCAATATAAGAAAATAAAAAATATTAAAAAATAGGCTTACACGCTACCAATAAATATCAATTTGACAAAGTCCCCCAATATTATGGATGAAAAATTTCCGATGAGTGACGGGAGAGGGGAGACGGGGGAAGGGGGGACGCGACGAGGCTGTTACACGGTGTTTTGTCGCCGGCAGACGATAAACATCAATAATAATTTGTATCAACTTATCGCTTGATTGGTCCCCATTATACCCATCTCACCCTAACAGGTATGAAAAAACGTATACTAACAGCTGGTGTTCAATATAACAATAATAGTGAAATGTTACTTCAATATATTGATGTATTTAATGATATTTTGCTAAAAGAAGCACTTTATATTAATATTAAATTTTTTGCTTATTTTTTGTAAGTGAAGATTTTAAATAATACATAAAATATATTCAGCAGGCAGGAGAGGCCTCATGCATAACTCTGTTTCCATACAACCCATTTTCGAGCTCCGCCAGTGGAACTCAATCCACGCTTGATCTTATTATCAGAGTGAAGATATGAAAACCACTGATGCCACCAATCGGGCAATGGGAATCGAACCTGGAGCCGTCGTGTTTACAGTTAGATGATGTGCCGCTGTGCCGTGATGATTGCAAGCAAAGTATAATAGAGCTAGCAAAATGCAATTTCCTTACTTCCACCTGTATGTTTTTCTTCTATATTCCTAAAACAAGAAAAGATCTTACGGAATATATAATTCCTTTATATAAAACTGTTCCGCAACTAACCGAGTGACTGACACACAGCACATACTCGCAACTACTGGCCATACAAAAACTGACGTTTGGCATGTAGGTTTTTTGGAAAGAACAGACGAACACTGGAAAATTTCCACCCGAAATTTCTATGAAAGCGAAACAAACGATTTCACGTTTACTTATAAAAAAAATGAAATCAGGGTAGACAGAGGGAACCTAGTTTTAAGATACTCCGTGCCCCATTTTCCTCCGAATTCTGGATTGCATTGCCTCATCTCCACTTACCAGAGCGAAGAAATGAAAAATTAAAATATTTAATTTTCTCCAATGGGATAATTTTCTCCAAAAATAAATTAAATTTATTACTTAACAATAATAAATAGAATATTACAATGTGTTTGATTTGTATCTGATTATGCATTTTCACATCAGGTGTTCAATCGAGGGAACATTTAATTATTTATGCATAACTTCACACGTATAGACGCAACTTGAATAAGTCATACGTTACAACGAACCGTATTCATGTATAAATTAAATCACCAAGCATATTATTAAACTTATTTGTGCTTATTTTTTTCAATATTTCTTGTTATTTATGGCTGTTTAACGAATTATTGTAACCATACTTTCTTCAGGATTTAAAAGTTTAATTACAGTCTGGTCTTTTTATATGTTTTTAAGTTAAGATTAAAAGATATTAACATTATATGGTTAGATAGTTTATTTCTAGGTAAGCGTACGAATAGCGAGAGTAGAATGAGCGATATGGTAAAAAAATAACTATATTGCAAATATGAAGTAGATACTATATTAAGCTAAACTCCGTTATACCTAGATATGGGGAGAAGAAACTATGAAAGAAAATGGTGTACCATTTCTAGGAATAACATAACATTATTACTGTAACATAAAAAATAATAAATCATCGTTAAGTATTTCTGTACTTATGTAGATTTTTTCTAGAAATAAGAGACTCTAGATAAATTGTGCCGGCCATCCTTCACATATCTACGGTACATTCCGATCTCAATTTCGTTTCTTTTGTTATATATTTTCTGAACTACTTACATTTTCGTTTGACAAATAATAAAATGTAAGAAAACATCTGCAAAATGGTGTCCATTTAAGAATATGACAAAGCAAACTCTCGTCTTAAGATTGTATTACAAACTAGTGGACCCGAACGCGGCTACGCCCGCTTAATCTGTACGAATATTTATTAAATATATTTATGAAATTATTTTCAGTTTTCAATAGAGAGATGCGTTAAGCAAGCTCATTTTGGGTGACGTTTTCTAACAACAAACTTTGCAAATCGTTGCTTAGCAACGGTCGCATAGAGACGGTTGTTATTAACATGGCGGAATAAATTGCATGTCAAATTAAAAAATATTTTAATATATTGGTATATATCGAAAATATTACAAATATGAGAAAAAAAAGTATCCTATGTTCATCCCGAGACCCTCAAGTATTTCTATATGAGTATTTTATCACAATTAAATTAGTGGTTTGGCCCTGATTGCGTAAAAGACAGACAGACAGACAGACAGAGTTACTTTCGAATTTATAATATAGGTATGGATATACGGACTTAGCGGACGTGAGATTGGTGCTGGGATGCATAATTACATTTTGTATAGAATATAATCGCAAAGGTAACAATTGAGTTACGAGATTTCCTCTGAAAACGTTGAGAAATTCTTAATGGGATTCTCAATGTTATATTTACTAATATATGTACTTTGGATTAATTAACGCGATTTACGCTTTTAATCGAGGTCAATAGACTTACTTCGTTTTCGTAATTTATATCTTTTTCATTTTACAAAAATTAGTATAGGTTAACGTTGCATTAACATAAAAAAATTAAAAAATTCGCATAGATAATTACAAGGCTTAATTGGCATGATTAAACACTTTGAAATATATAATATCTCTATTTTATTTTAGCTTACTCTTACATATTCAGGAGAATATGATAAAAGAGCGAAATTTATATATATAATCTACTTTACTGCTCAAAGGACTCTAAAAAAGTTGTAACATTTAATAGCTTATTTCACACCAAAATTACAAGCATGCTCGTCTAGATCCTTATAAAACAGTTATAAAAAAAAGTTATACGTTATAAAAAAAACCTTCACAAGTAAAAGCTTTGTTATTTGAAAAATAAAATATTTCCCAACGGCGCTATGTATCTTTGTTCATATTCATACATCATAAAAACTCACGCGACGCCTGTTAATTTACAGTAGTGCAATTTTTATGAAATATAATTAAATTTTATTGCTAGACGCGATAATGCAGGGAAACGTATTTTTTTTTATTTATATTCCAAGGGGAAACGTATTTTTAGTTATTTAATTTCACTTAAAGCTTCTTGTTAAAGTTGACACAGTTATTGTATATTTAAAATAATTAATAAGTCAGCTTCACGCAGTATGACGCACTTAGCAGGATAGGCAGAGGTAACCTAGTCCCATTTTCCGTCGAATATTCATTCCCTCGAGTGGAAATCGAACCCAGAACCGTCGCGTTACAGTCACACTCTTGTACCCTTACCCCACGATGGCCTGAAAGTTTATATAAATAAATTTTTATAAATAATTCATCCATTAAAATTTTAGTACTTAATTTTAATAAATACTTAGGTTTATTCTCAAGTTCAATAAAAAATTAACCCACATAAAGTTTTAACAAATGATATCTTAAATTTTAGTGTTTTATTTAAAATTTTATTTCCTTTATTATTTATAGCTTCTAATACATTATTATAAAATGCATAAAAATAATATTTATATATATACATTTACTTCCATATTTCGTGGCTGTTCCTAAGACGATAAATAAGGATGCGATCCCGCTGCGCATGGAATTTTTAATATGTTTACCTTGTAATCTTTTTCTTCTCACAAAATGTTTAAGCTTTGAAATATTACTATCGATGATCGATACACATGTATGGGAAATAATCAAAATACTTGGGGAAGCAAATTTTGAAATATACTCGTAGTTATTAAAATAAAAACTGTGATTCCTATAAATTTTATCATTAACTGTAGGTACTGAAGTAAGCCGTACTCAAGGACTTGTGCGAGAAATATGTATGAAAAAATGTGATGAAAAAATACTAATTTCTAAGATTTTTTTTCAATTTTTCGAGAAATTGCGTGTTGAGCGGCGGAACTCAACGCCGTAATTAAGCCTTGGTACCAAAGCGAAATAATTTAAATATTAATTAATAAATGACAATTCAACCCCACGAGTGGAAATCGAACAGTTGTGTTACCTATTAAATATATTAAGATAATTAATGACATTATCATTATTAAAATTCACAACCAGTAACTGAAATATAAAATCATTCCCAAAAAACCCGCGTAACCTTGGGGGTTACGAGACCTACATTCTAATAACCTTTTAACAAACCGAAATGTAGTTCGCGAGAAAACATTTCGTCGATCGGTGTTCGTCTTTGCATAATAATAGCACAATGGCTCGATTCCTACAATGAGCAATCAGAATATTAGTATATAATTTAGTCTTTATACTTAAGAGCTTAAGGGGTACAGGTTCGATTTACATTGGAACATTTGTACTCTTACAAAATGCTGGTAACACCTCTAAAGCCCACTTCATGAATTATTCGGTTCTGCCAGTTGTGACACTCTTGGAGAACCAGCCCCAACGGACCCATTCCTCCCATCATGTTTCAAACTTCAATACGAGTTCGAAATTATATTACCACCATATATGCTAGTATGGGATTCTCGTAGGATTTCGAATTCAACTTTACAATTTGACTATGGTTAGACTGGTGGTTGCGGTTATGGTTACAGTAACTTAGTATTAGCGGTAAATTCGGTTGAGTAACTGTTTGAATTAAAGAAAAATGACTTAAATACATTTTTATTCTTTATAATATCTATAATTATTTATATGAAATATGTCCACGCTGTGCTTATTTATGTATTAATAAGCTAAATTTTGAATTCATTCCTAATACATTTTAAATTCAGCAGATGTTTTTTGGCTATTTTAAAAATAAAATAAACCCATAAATTATACATTTTATGGATTCATACGTATGTACTTTAAAAAGATATAATATGTAAGGTAATTGAATGAACAGCAAATATGTGAGCGATCGCGTCCTTCATAGTTCACTCACTCATATCATCAAACCAATTCTCTGAAAAAACCTTATTCTCTTATTTTTCTCATCGAAAATCAATAAATCCTATATTCATAAAAAATATAAAAAGCGCGGCGTTGAGTTCCGCCACTCTACACGCAATGCCTCCAGAATTCGGCGGAAAGTGGGGAACTGAGTGTCTTAACACTAGGTTCCCTCTGCCTAACCTGTTGTGTGCGGGATACAGCGTGAAGCTGATTTTATTTTTTTTAGCTATTTCAAAAGATATCGCAAACAAAGAAATTTAATATATATATTTTTATTTCCAGACTTAAAGCACCTAACAAGCTGAAGTGCTACTGGACGAAACGTAAGTTAATTTTGAATACATGGTTTTTTTTCTAGAGTTTTTCTTTCTTTTTTCGCCCAAGCCTTCTGAATATCATCAAACTATATCGAAATATACGCTTATCATAATTATTCCTATTCATTTTCAACTGTATCAGTTTTTCAATAGCCTGATACAATAACACCTACAATGGCTACAAAAGGTATTCATAGTGACGATAAAACACAAAGACAATATAGTTTATTTAAAGAATGGTTATTATAATATATTAATATCAATTCTTCATAAAAATACTTTTATTATGAAATGAATCGAAACGAAATCCTTTATAAAACAAACAAATGCTTATTCGAGCACTTTTTGCCGGACTATTGAACAGCATTTTATTTCCATAATAAATAACTTCTTAAAGTTTTAATATAAATAATGTTTCCATATAAAATTTCAATATTGTCAGTGGTAACGGCACCGGCATTAACCGCCTGATATATAATAGCAATAATGGCGGCGCATTCCGGGAAATATAATCTCTTTCGATATTGCTTTAAAACCCCTCGACCAGGTTTAATTAAACGTTTAAATACTGATTAAAAATACATTTTCAGAGTGTTACAGAACACTTTATAATGTCATATTAATTAATTTAGCAGTGTACGATTTTTCACAGCACTATATGGGGGGGAAAGTTGTATGAACAAATTGTTTTTGAGCTGTCTTTTTATTAAATCGTTATTTTATAGTTAGTATAGATGTAGTGAGCATATGACTGTAAACGCGACAGGTTGTGGGTTCGATTCTCACTCAAGGAAATTAACTAATTAATATTTTAATTTCTTCGCTCTGGTGTCTCAACAAGTTTTGACTCGGCAAAACATCGGCGTTGAGTTATGCACCTTAACACGCAATGCCTTCAAAATTTAGCGGAAAGTGGTGAGAGGAGTGTCTTAATACTAGACTCCCTCTACCTACCCTACTACATGCGAGATACAGGGTGAAGCTAATAAAAAAATATATAGTAATTATAATATTTGTGTGTCTCTTTCACCTTTTCTGGCCAAGCGTTTATAAGTTTTATTTATAGTTAAGTAGACAACCTTAATGAAATTGAAACTGAGCTAATTTGTATTCTGTAGACGATGTAAGGTGCTTTTAAGCTTTAACACATAAAAGTATCATATTCTCAAGAGCAAATGAAGTGATTCATACAATTTACTGCACTTATTATATAAGTACTTAGTTTCTAATTTAAAACGTAAGGACGTTTAATTTTGATTAAATCTTTAAATGAATATATTTTTAGAGAAGCTTAAAATATACTATGGCTAGAAAATTATATATTGTTTTGTATTTATTGAAATGAATCAGAGGGATCTAGTGTTAAGACACTCTGTTCCCCATTTTCCAATGAATTCTCGAGGCTTTGCGTGTTGAGTGCCTCGCCTTGCCTCGGCACAAGAGCGAAGGAATGAAACTATGATAATATTTTATTTCCTCGAGTGGGGATCGAACCCACAACCTGTTGCGTTTACAGACTGCGCATGTACCACGACTGACCCCAATACTATATACAATTATGTATTTATTGAAATGAATAATTTATTAGCACAGCGAGCTGTGAACCTACGCCTTCATCAATAACAAAAGTCATTAAAACACTATCTATATAAACAGACGACGTGACTTAACGATATTTATTTGTTTAAATCGATGAGTCAGGTGTATTTGAAGGATTCTTCAAATGCTCAACTGAAGTCTAACCGTAAATACTAGTAAGTCAGCACCAATCAGTTCGGTTTTGTTATTCGCAATCTAGTACACAATAGATATAATGAGGTGTAGATGAGATCGTTTCATCAGATTTGTTGTTTGTTTTATTATTTCGTAAGTTAATTGATAAGTTTTATGAGCCGTTTTTGGGTCATACGTAAATTATTTTTTGTCAACTTCAAGAAGTTTCTTTCAAGTTGCAGGGTTTACAGAGAGTGTTTACTTTTCACTCTCCACCGAATTCTGAGGGCATTGCGTGTTGAGTGGAGAAACTCACTCGCCGCACTTTACTTCCACCAGTGCGAAGGAACTACTTAATATCATAATATCAAATATTCAATTTCGTTTCTAGTCATATGCTTGTGATTCTTCGACTGGCCACACATATGTAAATTATGTTTTCCTAAAATCCCTCACTATTAATATTATTATCAAACAATAACTGACCAAGGAACCCACTAACGTAATTAAGTTACGTAAAGTTAAAAGGTTGTCAATATTGTACGAGCGGGGCGGCGGCAAGGATAAATGGATTAGGGTAAACAGCATAAAGAGCCTTTTGTATCCCAAATTAAATGTCACCCAGCGTCATTATTTAGGGCTCATGACACGCACACGATCGGTAGCTGTAAGAGCGTCCGGCGTGGGCATTTATACCATACGATATTTTGTATTTTTTCGTAATATTTACCAGAGCGAAGATTATTTTAGCTTTACGCTGATAATAAAAGCACGCACTTGGAAGAAAACGTTATTTTATTTCATCGAATAGATATCGAATCTACACCCTGACGCGTTTACAGTCGCGTGCTAGTGCCTCTTCACCACGACTGGCCTCAAATGACTTAATATAATAATAAATAATTTATATTTGCAAAATGCAGACTGAGGTCCTTGCGTAACTATTAATAACAACGATAACTGGAGACCATTCCTAATACAGACTATACAAATAGCCCTGACCACATGAAGATGTCGAACGGATTTAATTCACCATCAATTTCATTCAGCTTAGCAAGTGTGTGAACACGTGTCTAAGTCTTAACTTGTCACCTGGTACAATCATTTAGGATTAATGAGACTAACACTGCTAAAGCTGTTGCCGCCGTTGTTATGGTATTATTTATAATGTTAAGAACTGACTTGACCTCTTTACTGGTTCCCAGGTTCCCTCTGCTTACCGACTGTAGCTTGGTAAGCAGAGGGAACCTGGGAACCTACTGTTAAAACACTCCGTTGCCATTAAGACACTTCCGTTCTCCATCTTTCGCTGAATATATTTATATTATACAGATAAATAAATGTAATAAACAGAATCGGGTTATGGAACAAGGGTACAACCATGCAACTCTAAAGGCAACATGTACGGGTTTAATTTTCACACAATGAAATGAAGTATGAAATATTTTCATTTCCTCGATGGTTTAACGAGCAATGCACGGCGTTGAACTCAGCCTCTTATTACGCAATGCCTCCAGAATTCAGCATTCGGAAAATGCGAAACGGGTTCCTTCTGCCTACCCTACTAGAGCTTAAGCCAAAAACAATGAAGATATCTTAATATTTCGAACTCGCTACATTAGCGGTGAGTGTTGACGGTTATAATCTCACTTTAATGATATCGAAATTAATATTCCCCGTCACATGTAAAAGACGTTCCAAATCATTAATTATATCTGTAGCGGCTGTCGAAGATGCCTCCGAGTGAACTTTACGCTTTGCTGGAATTTATTGGATTACAATGATGTTCCTTTAGACACTTCTTAATCTATTAAATACAATTTGTGTATGATATAGCAAGAAAACATGGGTGGTCTTTTAGTAATTTAATAAATGGACAACACTGATTGCGATTAAGATCGGTTTTTATATTGTAGCTTTATTAAATTGTGAGTTAAAGGCCGTCGTACAGGGGTACAAGACTACTTTGCGTAATGGGTGTGGATTCCAATCATACACGGGGAATTGAAATGTTCAAGGAAACGCGGCGATACGTTCTACCACTAAACGGAGTATCGATAATAGGTTTTCTCAGCCTAATTAAGAATTCCACGGAAATTGGGGGACCGAAGTGTGTGACTGGGAACGAAGTGTCTTAACACTTGATTCCCAGGTTCCCTCAGCCATCTGCTATGTGCCTGATACAGCATGAAACTAGAAAAAACTAAACAAAAATAAAACATTATCCTTTCCATGTCAATTTATATGTAAAAAATAGTCTTATCTTAACATTTCGTCTATATATAACGCTATATCCTATAGTGCCATTAGGGACGACCCCGACTGTAGCTTAATAAAATATTCATATTTTCACACCCTCAGCGTCTCTGGGACTAATAAAATTCCCGTCTAAAATCACTATTCTGGACCCTTTGACACTCGTTGCTGTTTCATATATTGTCTTTAATTAACTTTAGTAATTGCATGATATTAAGCTATTTATATGCAAAATATTATTTACCTATAATGTAATTAGTATGTTATACATGGAAAAGGACATTTAGGTTATGGCTCGTCTAAGATCAAATTTTTCTTTTATTAAACAAAATATGTCTTTTAATTTAAATAAATAGTTAATTTAAACGTATATAAATTTTATGATAACAAAATGTCTTCTAAGTCATTATTTTCTAAGATTAGATTTATAATGTAAAATTAAAATGCTGATAGGCCATTATATTATAATACTGATTTATTATTCATTGTTAGAGTTTATAGTATAAATTGTAAAATTTATATTTTTAGTTAAAATTTAAAATTTACTTTAACACATTATACATCATGTATTTGTATATAATAGAAAATGGGCACCTTAAGTCTATACATTGAGTCGAAAGTCCCAAGCACTTTTTTCAGCTCCTCTGCAAGGAATCTTAAGTAGATATTCTCTTCTTTTAAACTTAAATAATATATTTTAGGCCGTCTTGGCGCAGGGCACAACCTTGGGGCTGTAATCGTGGTTAAATATTAAATATTTTATTTTATGGTAACGAAGCAAACCGCGGCGATGAATTACGACACTCAACACACAATTCGGTGGCAAGTGGGAAACTGTCTTAATGGCAACGGAGTGTCTTAACACCGCTTTCCTAATTCCCTCTGCTAAACCTGCTGGGATACAGCGGGAAGCTAAAAATAAACTAAAGCAACAAACACATTTTTTGATTAATCAACAGAAAGTCTATTTATCTTTTATATTTTTTGAATTAATATCCTAGATTTTTAAAATTAAACAACACAATTACAAGAATTCTACAGAAAGGAATAATTTCTCAACACATTTATAGCTCCTTTGTTTTGAACACCGAGCGCCCTTAAAGTTAACTGAGGGTCTCAAAGAATAGCTTTATAAGAATGCTCGTCAGTTTAACAGAGCTTCATTGTTCTTAATTGAGGATCAGCTCCATAACTCAAGAAATGGCCTACGGTCTACTATTTTAGCTAAATAACTTATAAAAAATATTATAAACAACGATTACTCCAGAATTCGGAAAATGGGAGACAGAGTGTCTTAAATTAAGGTTTCGATTAACGGTAACGATTATGATTAATTTTTTTGTTTCTTTCCGAATTGGCCTTTACAGCGTTACATTTGGGTTGGGAAGAGGGTGCCTACTCTATTCCTGAGAAAGTGCAAGAACTACGTATCTCATTCTGTTAAAATATTCTTATAATATTAGCATATTATGATAAATATTCTTATATGGATCCTACTACTATTCCGATATTTGACCGGAAACCAACATTAAACGGCACGATAATGTGAATCCGGTCTAACACTTCCCTTTGCTTTCGAAGCTGGGCAATGAAAATAATATATTTACCCGAGTGGGAATCGAATCCACAACCCATGGGTATACAGTCAGACGTCCGAATGTACCACAACGGTGTCAAATTCAAAAGTGTTATTAAACAACGTACCTATTTAAAGCATGAGCATTAATTTAATTAAAAAAACGCCAATGCATTTAGATCCAATTTATATTTTTTTTAAATGTCATTAATTATTTTATATTCTAATGACTTTTAGTTTAAATAATAAGCACATTTACTAATATAATTTATCCTGAATAGATTCGATAAGTATTACCAAACTAATGAAGCCCATGTCGCGTTGAAATTGCGAAATTCTAAAATACCATATTGTTTATTGTTGTCTGTATAAACATTTACATATTTAATACCTACACTATATGTTTCTTTGTATTCAACATTCGTTGGTGACGGTTGTGAAACTTAATATGCTAAGATTTAGCACTACAAGCTTATCCTTGCCTCGCGAACTAACATTGTACTCGAAGGGTTATTCTCATTGAACTTACTTGTAAATTAATATTAAATGTCAAATACTTCGTAATAAATAAATTATATATAGATAGATGTTCGTGAGAATAATAAAATGCTTGTACATAATAATTACTTTTTGAAGCTTTTTGCTGAGCGAGCTTTTAATTAATAATTGCTTGTGTTTGTTTGAAGTTGAAAATGAGTTTGTTTGGGACCTCTTGAGACTCAATATTATAATTACTAGGAAAATTACTAAAATGATGGTAAATGAGGTTAAAAGAGACCTTAATTGTGTTTGAAAACTTTATATCGATAGTAATGGAGTATGTAAGGTAAGATGCAATTAGGGCCCATGGTGGTATATACAGAGAAACTATGGAAGAAGATAAAAGAGTTTTGTTTTTATTAGGTCCAGTACGATTGATTCCCAACATATGTCTTCGATACGATTAATCTCTAACAGATATAAATTGCTATACAAGCAGAATCTTCTCTTTTTTTAACTGCAAAATGAATAAATATTTTATATAAAATCAAATTTTAAGTCAAATAAATTAAAAACAAAACAAAAAGCGGATTACAAATTAAATTAATATATCCAGTTTCCAATACAAACCAACGACATATTATTTCCCAAAATTCACTGGTTTAACAATTACAACGGAACAAAGGGACGAACATACATACAGAATTATGCAAACGAGAGCTATATTGTTAGCGTGTGTATATATGTCTCGCCGCAGTCGGGAAAAAAGTTGAATAACAAGTGAACTAAGCAGCTTAAATACGAAGCCTACCTCCCAACTTTGAACGAAGCAAGATCATAGAAATAGTGATATATATTATGTAAATAGTACGAATTCAATATTCAACATTGTCATTTGTGTACAACCCGCAAAACACGTCTACGTGCATCGAGTGCTAAGTGCAAATAACAATGACCTAGCGACTAGCGTAGCGTGCAAACAGGATTCTACTTCGTATATAAACAAATATACTAATGAACGAGACTGGGGTTAATTGAAAATTAAATGTACGTATGTATGTATATTGTGTAGTAAGTATATAATGTTTTGTTTTACTTTAAAATCTTTTGGCTTAATACCTATTTATAATTGACATGTTGTTTTTTTTTTCATAATAAAATTATATTATTGATGTTATTTTAAAATTCAATTATATCATTAATACGGTCAAAAATTAAGAAGAAAACAAATAGGAACTGTTTTGGAGCTTTTTTGTAAGCTTTATGTTGCTGGATAGGCAAAGGTAAAACTAGTGTTCGGACAAGAGGTCCTAAACATTCTGCCGATTTTTGGAAATATAGCGGGTTGATTGGATCTACGTCGCGCTTTGCCAGAACTAAGAAATGAAAATATTAGTAAAAATAATAATTCATTCCCCCGAGTGAGGATCGCACCCACATACCGTATGTTTACAACCACTACGCTGCCACTTCGTCACGAGGGTCTTAACGACTAAACCTAGGATTACACCTGAACGCTCTCGACATCTAGACGCTCAGGTATTTGGGTCTGCTATAATATAATTGGTGAATTACAAAATTTTCTACTAATGGAATAGTTCAACCGAGAACTTGAAGGTAATCGTGATTCTCCTCTCAGTAATTAATGAACAAAGTAACAGGAAATTTGGTAGATAAATGTGTTTAAATGTAGCAGTAATTGTAGTAACATCTAATCTCGTGGAAAAACTGTAGCGATCGCCTTGGGAATAGAGATTTTTTCACATCGCAGGGCTCTTACCTAACCGGCGATTACGTGAGGAAACTATGAGTATAAAACATATTAATTATGATGTCTAAGATAATGTCTTAGTCATATATTATAATAATATAACTATATTCCCACTGTCGTTATGTTTGGTGTTACTTTAAATGGCATAGGTTGTGGGTTCGATTCTCAATCGAAGAAAGGGAATATTTAATATTTCTGTTTTCCTCGCTCTGGTGTAGAGGCAAAGCGAAGCGTTGAATTCCGCCACTCACAGAACAGAGTGTCTTAACAGTAGGTTCCCTGTGCCCTAAAAAAAATTATGTACCACTTTTATTTCAATTTTTTCATATTTATTTTTATCTCGCATTCTCTATAACGATAAACATGTCTACGGAAATGACACACAAAAACATCTATTGTATATTTCACCGCCATACTCATATAGCTTTATCTATCAACCCACATTTCCCAGTAAAGATCACATCAAGAGAACAGCTAGCAATAACCGCGCTTATTACAATTGTTTGCAAAACCCGTGGTATCACCACGAAGCGCGCTCAATTGGGTCGTAGCCCGCAACACCGTGGGATCTTCCCACGTATATTACTTTAGAACAATTCGCGTCTTGGGACCAACTATTATTCTGAGGCTACTCTAATCCGGTAAACTGAACTCGACATATTAATATAATTAATTAAGGTAGAGCGTGACGTGTTGTTTTCGTCTATTGTCAAAAGTGTTAAGCAAATAGGTTGTAATAAATATATCTATCTATCTTTTTGTCAAGTTTAATTAAAATCTTTCAAAAATGATATACCAATCCATTTATGATTGAAAAAATAAAACTTAGGTGTCGTCACATAATAAAATAACATTATTTTAATTATATTCCTCTTTAAATTTTCAAAGCAAGTTTTAAAATTACAATCATTAAAATAGTTTTATCTTCGTAGATTTTATATACATAATCCTACATAGATTATTACAATCCCTTTTAAGTGTTTTAATTAGTAAGCAAGTAACGACCAGCTACAATTTGTGAGACCATAAATAAACTATATTAATAATAGTGTCTGTTTGTCTAACTTAACATTATTAATTTCATTCATGTCTGGAGGCGTAAAATGGAAAGGACGTTTCAACTAATTCTCATGAATATGTATCGTATAACACAATACTCGTTTCAATATCTAAAATTTATACTGTCATACATTATCAATTTCACCCGCGGCTATCTTTAGTTACAATAGGTTATTTATTTGGACTTATTTAAAATAATTTAACATATACTCATAGCATAATTAATATGTTTCTTCTTATTTCTAAGAAAAAATATAGGCATGTCTTCTTATTTAGGCTTCTGTTCGTCCGTCCGTTCCATCAACAACTTTTATCTCAACATCGAATGAAATTAATCTACCAAATATTCAGTTCTACGGTTCATGGAGGCAGAAAAAAATATACTTTTAGGTCAACGTAATTAAACTGATACTAGTATTTGTACGAAACTCGCCACGAAATCGAAACCTATAAAAGAAAACATTTTATTCCTCGTGGGAATCGAACCAGCAACCTACGTGTTTATAGTCAAACGCTATACTACTACACTACGACGGTGTCAATTTATTATTCTTTATACAAGTCACACATCTTCTTATTTTCCTTTAGCCTCTTAATACATCATGTTGTACATTTCTCATGCGTTTTGTACTTGACCTCCTTCTAATGTGATTCATATTGTGTTTACAAGCATCATTTTTAAGTCATCTAATTCTTTTCGTCGTACATTTGTTAAATGTTCTCGGGTCTGATTTTTTTTAACATTTTTGGCAGAGGGAACATAGTGTTAAGGTACTCCGTCTCTCATTTTCAAATTGAGTGATGGAACTCAACGCCGTATATTGCCTCGACGCCAGAACCAAGAAATGAAAACGTAAATAAAAAAATGATTTCCTCTAGAGGGGATCGAACCCACTGTCAGGGCTCCACGACTGGTCTCAATTGTATTTTATGTGGAAGTTTACGTAAAATAATTAATATTAGATATTGCTCATTTCTTCACACTACATAATATATGACTTTTGTAGGTGAATACAAAATTGAATAACAAGGTAGTTTTCAAGCTATTAGTACACCTGTTGTTCGTGCCATTTATTTGGTAGAGGTTACTATAATTTACAATAATTGGTTCTTGGAGTTTCTAGTTAAGTTTCCTAAGCTTACTACAAATGATAATAATCAATGCGAGTATATATATGTATATCTAAGTTTAAAATAATTATAGGAGGCCAATCGTGGCGCTGATTGTGAGTTCGATTTCCACTCGAGGAAATGAAATAATTAAAATTTTCATGTTTTCGCTCTGGTGTCAAGGTAAAGCGCGGCTTGAGTTCCGCCACTCCAGAATTTGTCGAAAAGTGTCTTAACACTAGGCTCCTTCTGCCTACCTGCTTCATGCGGAATGTGTAGCATGAAGAAATAAAATTGCTATACATACTTGTATATATTTATATAATTTTTTAAACTCTAACCTACACTAAAAAATATATACAATTTTCAATACACAAAAACCATAACAATACCTTAATTAAACATTAAAAACATTCGCGTATACGATACGTCCCAACACGAATACCAGCTGTGAATTCGCAATTACAATATAGTTCCAATAACCGATTCCGATTCATAATATTTGATGAGCTTTCATAACAGTGCTTTTATAAAAGTTCGTTACCATTCGTGGCATTTCTCCAATAGCATAACGTTTTTATCAGAAATACCTATGTATGTATGTATGGGTTATTTTATTTATTGATATGGTTACATATTGATAACGATATGCATTCTATAAATGTAATGAATATATTACTTTTCGTTCTGGGTTACGTCTTAAATTATGTAATTAGATCTTATACAAAGAATGATTAAAAATTATTCGTCAATTTATTTTAAAAAGGCATCTCTAAGTTGTTTAATTTGAATTGCCGTTGTGAAGCGGGACGGGTTATGGGTTCGATTGCCACTCGAGGAAATGTAAATTTATCATAATTTTCATTTCTTCACTCTGGCGTCAAGGCAAAGCGTAGCGTTCTGCCACTCATCATGCAACGCCGAATGTGGTGAGCGGAGAATCTTAACACTATGATCCCTCTGCCTACCTTGCTACATGCGGGATACAACGTGAACGTGAAAATTAAAACAGAAATAATCTGTACTAGACACTGCAAATATCATCATTGAAAATCTCGATCAGAATTATTAGATAGTACGCAATCCAATTTCAGCGTCGACGCCTGCGACGCGCTACAATGCAATTTGTATTGGAAGTTTCGACACGTGCCTTATGTTTCCCCACCTCACCAGTGTTTGCTTGTTTCATCAGTTTGTATTTGAATTTTGATTAGTGTAGACATTTTCTGTTTGGAGAAATTTTGTCATCTAACGATATTACTTTCGGTGTGGAGAACTTAAAAATTACGAAATAAATCAGAAGTAAAACACTTTGTCTTGTTAAAATAATTCAAATTTTAATAGGCCTAGTATTTTTATCAGCATGATGCTGTATCCCGCGCCCAGCAGGGTGAGTTGAGGGAGTTCCCTCAACTCACCCTGCTGGGCGTCACTAAGTTTAGTGTTAAGACACTCCGTTCCTCATTTTCCGCCGAATTCTGGAGGCATTATGTGTTTAGCGGCGGAAAGCCGCGCTTTTGGCTAGACACCAAGGTGAAAAAATTAATAAATAGATTTAAATAAATATTTAATGTCCTCGAATGGGGATCGAATCCACAACCGTCGCTTTGTGCCTTGTGCCCCTGCTCCACGACGACCTCAAGTATTTTTATATAAGACAATTTTATAAACATCAAAAGCGTATTGTACATATGAATGAAGACTGAAGACATAACAGTATTTGATAGTTGAACCGTCAGTAACCGCCAAATGCATATTCCTCACGGCCGTAGTATGGAAGTATCAAATTTATTTTTATGTATATTTTTATTGTTTGCGGAGAGGATTGTCGCCTCCTTAGGGGCTGTTTGTATGCGGACTGAGAAGAATTACGTGCTCTCGAGGATCCACTTTGCAGTTGCTATAAAACAATTTGCTATCAAAATATATTATACTAGCGGCCCGTTCGCGGTTACACCCGCGTGAACTATATTATTATTAATTTCTGTCTCCATGACTACGGCCTAGTGACGTCTATGCAAAATTTGAGACTCCTAGCATTTGTAGTAACGAAGTTTCATACAAACTTTCGACCCCAAAAACAACCCCTTAGAAGTCGAATATTGCAAATTCCCGTCTTAGCGAGCACCTACGTCCTATAAGTAACTCCTATGCAAAATTTGGGATTCCTAGCACATGTAGTTTCTGAGATTCCGTGATGAGTGAGTGACCTTTCGATTTTATATATATAGATAATGTGTTTTATAACAGCATGTTAACTGGATTTCCTGTTTAATTCTATGCTGATTTAATAAAATTGTATTTAAATAATAATTAAATCAAGTAAAGAATAATTAAAAAATACGTAGACTTGGTGAGGCACTGTTCTACAACGTATTTGCTATTCATTTTGATTTTTTTTATAAAAATATTGTAACAAAAAACACGAAATCAAAGTCCAAGACGCCGCGGAAATAATTACGTACAAAACTACCAAGAAAATGGCGTCAAATGAAAATTTCTATTTTGAAATAAATGTTTTCCATTCACAGCATTCTATAAACGGTAGTACGAGTAAGCTGTGAATTCATAACAATTTTTAAAGTCCGAATAAAGCCAAGCCAATTTACTATTCATTGCATTGAATCCAAATAATTTAGCCGCCAACACGAGGAAAGTCACGTTTATACTGAGCCAGTGGAAATGTTGTCGATTGGCAGCACTAGCGCTAGTGAGGTGCCAAATCGATTATTTTGATACTAAAGTATTCTATCAATAAATAATCGGGTTGTTTAATTTGTATTCCAGTCAACTAAATATGATAACAGTGTCATGAATTTTTGGTACTATGGAAAACTATGGTATACTATTGTTGGTGAAATTTTGTCTTACACAATATGCATATAAACATATTGAATATGTGTTTTTATTTATCACATCTAGATGTTGTATAGAAAAAGAGCAATTTAAATGAATCAGTTACCTTGGTTTCCAATAAATCTCGCATATCAAAATTACTAAAGAAATATACGATACCGAAAAACAGCCGAAAATATAACTTCAATGTGCAAATTGAAATGATGGGAGGATAAATATAAAGATAGAGGAATATCAAAAGAAAAATTCCCAACATGAGCCGTCCACGTTTCATCGAATCGAAGGTCGAATCGGAATTACCTCGAGCCATCACTAACTACGGTCTTTTGATAAAGTGAATCCCGGAAACTACACTCTGAAAGCAATCAAGTCGGTGTTAACGTTCAAAGTAATTTCTTTGGCTTCGTCCGTACGACTCTCAGCTTACGGACTCAATAAATTGCTCACGAAAATGGGTTTGGTTCATATTCAAGTAAAATCGTGCCACCTACCTGCAGGTATTCAAATTTAAAATATTGAATTTCCCTTTTGATTTTCGTTTTATGGATATTATATATTAAATGTGAACAGCTTGTTTGTTTACTTTAGGAGATGAAAAAATAATAACAGAAAATAGTGCTTATAAGGTATGGTAACTAATGATTCTACCATTACGCTGTTTTGTTTTCTATAGGGCACTCATCACTTATGACTCCTTTATTTAAAAAGCATAACAGCAAAGATATTTTTGTTCTATGCACATTTGATTTAAACGTGTCGCTAACAATAGGAAAAGATTTCGGTTTCTGCCATTATCAACAATGCGTGTAAACTGCTAGGGTGCCAGGATATACTCTGTAATTCATTTTTGTCCCAAAAGTGCGCTGCAATGCACTGCTGTGCCCATACCCATGGTAACCCATTGAAAAAAAAAATCATCTTCACATTCACCCGCCCACAGCAGTTTAGGCAGAGGGAATCTAGTGTTGAGACACTCCGTTCCCCACTTTCCGGCGAATTTTTCAAGGGATTGCGTGTTAAATGTCGGAACTCAACGCCGGGGCAAAAAAGCAAAAGTCTTGGTGCCAGAGCGAAGAAATGAAGATATTATTAAATAATTATTTATTCATATCTAGTGGGGATCGAACCCTCAACTGTCATGTTGCAGTTACACTATGTGCCCCTAGGCCATGACGGCATCCTATTGAATACTTAAAAATTTCCAAAATGACTTTACAATGAAGTTACTCAACACTTTAAACAAGGCTACACTACACATTTACGCACTCTGCCTACAAACGATCAGCGAGCAGGATGACTGGCGACAGACGACCCGGTTGCGAAACACAGCTAAGCCAGTAACTCAATCATCGCCACCAATTTTCCAAATAGTCACGGTATTATTACTAATGTGACTATTGCTATTAATCATTTTAAACTTCTTATTATGGTTAAACTGAAAATATCAGCTTTATTTACTCAATAAGAAGTATTTGAGAATTTATTTTTGTTGTTTGAATAAGTTAAACTTAATGATTTTAAAAATTATACTAGTTTTAAATTGGTAACTATTTAAACTCTTCTAACTACTATTACTATAATATAATAATGAGGATCCCCCGGAAGGCATGTATAAAGAAATTGACGACTGTGGGGAGACTGTAGCTGCAGGGTTTGGCGCTCCTTACTCTCTGACTACCCTACTACTATTATTAATTTTCTTTCTCTGAGTCTCTATATAAATAACAATTATTTAACACTATCTTTAGTATTCAAATTAGCAAAGTAATCCAATAAACGTATATCTAATCCAAAAGCAAAAGCTGTTTATCTTTGATCAACGAAGCAAACAGCGCGGCCAATGTATAAGTACGGAATAACAGTACACATCTGGTACAGCACAATCAAAACTCGATTCTAAATCACTTCTAAATCTGAATCACGCAATGGAATTGGAACTTCCAACGAGATAATAGTGAGGGTGAGGGTGTCTCGTAACTTACAACTCGTAACAAGTTCAGACTTTGTCAGAAGTCGTGGTATAGCAAAGTTCAATATCGCATGGAAATTAGCTCGGGTCGTCGCACAACCGTTCAGGACAAAGAATAGCGAACTTTCCTTTGCAAATAGTTGGTCCACTTGATGTGGAGATGTCATCTTGGTGGTTTTAATTATATTAATCATTCGATAACTTCTAGTAGAGCACTATAAAATTTATATATGTCTTAAAATAACTGATTAAGTTAAAATTGTAAATTGTAGGATATAACGTAAAAGTTGACGTTTCTTATAGACAAAAATATAGAATCCGAACAAATAGTTAAAAATTCCACTAATAATTTACCGCCTTGTAACATCAAAGTATGACGATTTATAAGGAAGGAAGGAATATTAAGTGGCACCTTTCAGTAATATTTAACCCAAATATCCATTTTTATATGAACGAGCTTAATAATTTCGTGGACAACTGGCAGATCAGCCAACCATTGATTAATCAACTATCTAATCTATCGGACACCACACAACATTATGCGTATATGTGTGTACATCTGCTACGTAAGTGATGGGGACGTGTCGATAAAGGTGCTCGATAGTTCTTGTAATTATTGTTGAATTAAGAATTTTCACGTAACAATTTTTAACGCTGTTTTCTTTTTTTTATATGTTTTAAATTACCATTATACTCATTATTTTAAAGAGTTCCATCAATGATTGTGCGCTGTAGTTATGCACGGTTTACCGTCCATTATAAAAAAAAATCCTTTGCCCTTAATTTTTTTAGGGCGGCTACTTTTAATTCAAAAATAACTTTTTAAAATTTGGTTACATAAAGTGCGATGTTAGGCATAGACCAACTATCCTGCTGTTGTTGAGAGCTGAAACTAGATTTTTTCTGTTATAATCTGTCTTCTGTTCTGAATTTGGGATATGCCTGAA
>JAEBDU010000086.1:93652-113635 GCA_016802625.1 Heliconius numata
GAGCAAACACACACGACTGACAGCCGACGACCAGCGACGAGTCGTGCCCACGAATAATGACCACTAAATGAACCGGCGAAGCCGACAGGAATCGAAATGTGTGATGCAATTTCATTAAAGAATTATTGCGAGCACAAACGGGTCATTTTAAGCGTACGACGCGTGCAATTTGATTTCAGTAGGATTTTAACAATACGCGTTCAATTGATTTGTGTTCTCACGTTTAATTTGTTCTCTTGTTGCAGATATACGCAGCTTTAGTAGTTAATATTCGAAAACACAGTATTATAGGTATGTATTAACTTTTAAAGTACTAATTGTACGTATAAATTTATATATTCATTAAAAGATTTAATTTTTAAATGTCAAATAAAAAAGACTGAGGCCGTAGTGGCGTAGTGGCACAAGGGTGTGACTGTAACGCGACGGTTGTGAGTTCGATCCCCAATCGAGGAAGAGAAATATTTATTTACGTTTATATTTCAATTTCTTCGCTCTGGCGTCGAGACAAAGCGTGGCGTTGAGTTCTGCCACTAAATACGCAATGCCTCCAGAATTCGTCAGAAAGTGGGGAACGGAGTGTCTTAACACCAGGTTCTCTCCGCCTACGCTGCTGTGTGCGGGATATAGCGTGAAGCTGATTTATTTCATTTACTTTAAAATAAAAAAGACTTCGGTATAACGAAATATGACTTATTTTGCTAAAGAATTTGGTGATACCACATTGGTACAAATACTGTATCTATCTAAGGCTTTTTGTCTTAACGATATTTCTAAATCTAGGTTCCATAACCGGTTATTATAAAAACTGTCACCATTAGAATCAAATGAACGAACGACTTCCTTATATATTATATTATATATCATTATAATATGAACTTTATTGTTATATGGTAAATTGCCTAGTTTACGTTAATCCATACCTATATTATAAATTCGAAAGTAACTCTGTCTGTCTGTCTGTCTGTCTGTCTTTTACGCAATCAGGGCCAAACCGCTAATTTAATTGTGATAAAATACTCATATAGAGATACTTGAGCGTCTCGGGATGAAAATAGGATACTTTTTTTTCTCATATTTGTAATATTTTCGACATATACCAATATATTAAAAAACTTATTAATTTGACATGCAATTTATTCCGCCATGTTAATAACAACCGTCGTTGCTAAGCAACGATTTGCAAAGTTTATTGTTAAAAAACGTCACCCAAAATGAGCTTGCTTAACGCCTCTCTCTATTGAAAACTGAAAATAATTTCATAAATATATTTAATAAATATTCGTATAGTTCAAGCGGGCGTTCGGGTCCACTAGTGTTATTATATAGGGAAGTTAGAAATAACCCCATTCGCTTGTTACTGTGGATTAATTGATATGAACGGGTACGGCTATAGTATGATTGGCAGTCGATACAGCATTATGCTGTCAATGGAAGACAGCACTTTAACTTGTTAACTTGGATTATAACTCCATTTGTTTGCTACCTTTCAACATGAATTATGTACCTACAATATTGAAAAGTAGCCAATATAAATTAATTTTTGACAAAAAGAAAAACCGACTACTAACAACGAACTAAAAAGTGAAAAATAATTTGACAAAGATTTTATAATTTTGAAGTCGGTGCCAAGTAAAATAAACAGGCTTAGTAATTAGATATTGTAGTAAGGTTGATGTAGCATTAGTTTGACACCGACTTCAAAACTTCGTCGGTTCACCCAGTCACAAGTTATGAGGTAACAAACATAAAAAATACAGTCGAATTAATAACCTCCTTTTCTTACAGAAGTCGGTTAATAATAATTATACGCAATATTAGTGAAAATTTTGTAATATCAATCGCCGTAGTATATTTCTTTCACATTTGTTTACTTCCTCTTATTTCTTGGTGCGACATTTTATTCTCCAAAGGTGAATTTGTTAAAACATTGATCCATTAACTTAATTATTGGTTCTATTTGAGGTTAGTCGTGGGGTAGAGGCACATTATTGGTAACGCGACAGGTTGTGGGTTCGATTCCCACTCGAGCAAATAAAATATTATTTTAAATTGATATTTCCATTTCTTCGCAATAGGTTTCGCTCCAGAATTCGGCGGAAAGTGGGGATCGGAGTGCCTTTACACTAAGCTCCCTCTGCCTACCCCGCTGTCTGCAGGATACAGCATGAAGCTAAAAACAAATTATCTCTATTTATTTATAACTAACACTAAACTAAGCCCAAATAGATTTACAAATTATAAATACATATATAGGCTTACAATAAATACATTAAAATACCTTTATCAGATTTATACCCACAACGATATATATATAACGATCTTACTTTCCTATCAAATCCCTACAAAGTCGATAAAGTAAAATAAAATATAAAAAAGTATATTTTACAATATTCTAAAGTGTTATATTATCTGCCGTCGACATTTATCGAAAACTCATATACAAGTAATGAGATGCACGATCGAACATATCGGGTCGTTAGCGCTGAACAGTTCTCGATAGCTCATCGATGTTTTCACACTAAAGTTTTGGTTAAGCCTTGCTATATTATTACTTTAGATAGCTTAATGTTACTTAAATGTTCAATCACTTAACGTAACTTAAAATATGTTTTAAAAATAGTTTCTTTTGGACGAAATTTTAATATAAGCAAAGTAAATTTTTAAAAAACAAAATCGATTTCAAAACGTAAACTATGCAAATTTAAGACTTATGTAATTTTCTCATGGATAACATTATCAGAACTGCTTTCTTCTAAACTTTAAAATAAAAAAAAGAATCATCAAAATCAGTTCACCCAATCCAAAGTACTGAAGCAACACACAAAAAAATACCTCTTTTACAAAATTCGGTTAAAAATAGAAGAATCCTCGCAACTAAACTGGTGTCTATTAGAGACGGAGTGTACAAACAAAGCTTCAGAGGGTAGGATTTGAAAGCGTAATAATTGACATAGGAAGCATAAATAGTGGGGTCGCGAGGGCCCTTGCACCCTAACTGCATTACGAGTATGTGCCCCGGCAGCAGAGAACATGCATGTCTACGAATAATGATGCTGATGTGATGCACGCATGACGGAGAATAAAATTTGAATTAGATTTACGTGATAATGTAGTATGGGATAGAGTAAACCTAATGTTAAATTTATGTCATTAAGATATTTTTTTTAGGTTCCGTACCTCAAAAGGTGTAAACGAAGCCCTTATATTTAGGAGTAAAATAATATGACTATTTCATAGAAAAACATTGCTACAACTATTTGTAGTTTATTACATACAAAATGAAATTACGCATACTTAAATTTGTCAACTTTTATAAATTGTACTTGCCTTGCCTACAATCCTGAAATCGGTGCAAAAGCCTGGGTGGGCCATTCCGACTCGCACTTAACCGGTTTTTACGTATGAATTACATTATACTAGACATGTTAAAAATTAAAAGACCAAGCCAACTGGAAATAAACAGTTTGAGATCCTCTCATTTCCATGTTTTCCTCTCAACTCAATATCAAATATCACCAGCCATCGTTGTTTCTCCTCTGTAATTACACTTCGACAGATCTTACATAATTACAGCGTTCTAACCGTTGAAGCTTCAGATGAATTATTCATGAAGGGATCATAGCGATTACTGTAAATATCGCGGATCGTATCGTATTTGAAGTTGTCGATATCCCACTTCAAGCTTTATTGTGTTTATATCTATAAATTTAATGAATTAGTTTAATATTTATGTAGTAATATAAATCGTAGGTACTAAAGGTATTATTTTAGTATTTATGTACACACTAAACAAGTCTCTCTCTCTCTCTGTTTGTCGTTTTTGTATCCTACCAAATCATATCTCAAATATATCGTCTATATAATATTTATCGTTTATATTTATAAAAAAAAAACATAATATGTTAACAAATATTAAACATGTATTTATTGATTTATTTTTTATTTGCACTGGAACGTTATTCCCCTTTTCTTCGTTACAGCTAGTCCTTTATTTACCAAAGCTTGTCTGCTAAAGCTTGTTAGAAGCAATAAGACCGCCCCATTGCATACTATTTTTATATTTCTATGTTTTCCATTTTTATATTTCTTTTGTACGCAATAAAGTCCATTCTATTAGAACAGAATGTTTGAAAGGAATTATTGATAACAATTTAAAAAAAAACTGGCCAATAAACAATTAGTCAAAATACTTAATGCAGTTTTTAATTTTTAAAGTATTATTCCACACTTAGGAATCTATGTGAATATATCTAAAAAGTATACTTACTTAAAAAAGTTCCTCATAAAATCTATAGCCATACAATAAAATTGTCATAAAATAATTTCACACACCGGAACTACCACGTAACGAGATATCCGGTAGTAGCGTGCTCTAACGAAGAAACTCTTCCTGGTGTCATGCAACGCCGCCAGATGACCAGTTACGTGCATAAACTCATTACTTACTCTCTTCCTTGATGTTCAGTTTGAACCACATTAACATATTTTAACGACATTAAGATTAATCTTTAATAGATTACTTTTACTAGTTATACTCGTATGTCGTGGCCAGTCGTGGCGTAGAGGCACAAGCGTGTGACTAAACGCGACTGGTTGTAGGTTCGATTCTCAATCGAGGAAATGAAATGGTAATTATTTTTTAATTTCTTCGCTCTGGTATCCAAGCGAAGCGTTAAGATCCGCCACTCAACTAGCATCTTCAGAATTCGACGGAAAGTGGGGAGCGGAATGTTTAACATTAGGCTACATGCCTTATTGATACATGCGAGATACACCGTGAAGCTAAAAAAAAGGAAGTAAGTATTAAATATTTCATTCCATCGAGTAGGAATCGAATCCATAACTAAAAACCAACACCGCCGATGGGGCCCGCAAGTGATGATATTAATATTTACAAATGTCTTCGATTGCTTTGTCTGATCAGAGAAAAAAAAATCATTAGGTACAATTTCCCCCAAATCCTCACAATAAATAAATTAAAAGTAAATGATAATGCAACTTTTTGCATATCGTATTGTAAGAATCACTATTCGAAAATTATAATCACTACTTTCTATATTAGAGAACATAATAATAAAGTAATAATAAACACATCCTAACACGTATTTAGTGCATAATTAATATTTATGCAAAATCTAAATAGGTTATACCATAACAGTGTATTACAATTACTGCCAAATGTAATTTCAAACAGCCGGACATTCTAATTTATCAAATTTTCCTATTAACAATATGAATGACAATTATTAAATTTGTTTATAGAATAAAAGTTTATTAGAATAAAGGCGCTGGGTAACAAGGGTGTGACTGTAACGGTTGTGGGTTCGATCGCCACTCGAGGAAATGGAAAATTTATTTCCATTTCTTCGTTCTGGCATGTAACAGTGTTAAACACGCAATGCCTTGAAAAAATCGGTAAAAAGTGGGGAACGGAGTGTCTTGACACAAGGTTCCTTCTACCTGAAGCGTGAACCTTTAGGAAGAAGCATTTGATTGTTTATTTAAAATAAAGACATAATTTTATACATATAAAATTCAACAATATCTCACAAAATACACAAGCACTAAACAAACCGTATTTCCTGCATCCGCTTAAGCATAAACTAGTCTATAAATTCACTGAATAAATCCTATTTCACCGTTTCCTCGCATGATATGCAGGTTCCACGCAAATGAGATAAGGAAGCAGCTCAGATCCCCTGAAGCCTCCTCTGCCACTTTTCTATGCGAATATATCTCGCACTTTGCACGGCAAAAGTCCTTTCAAAGAATACAAAAGATATAAAAGACGGCTAGTTATACTGCTGGGAATATCTCAAGTTCTTCTCTTAATAGCTGTGTATTTTTTTAATAATAATGCATAATATCTTTTACTCCTTGACTTCTAAAGAGTGAAAAGTAATTAATTTACCTATATTACTTTTTATTGTAAGTTTACTATTTCAATAAAACAATAAAAATATAATAGTCAGACAAACTGCAAGAAAGAAACTACGTTAAATATATTTTTTACTTTTTTTTTATATGTTCTCTTAAGCGAACTACAAGTCGTCTCACTAAATATTTTAATTTTAAAAACCTTACATTTTTGGACATTATGACGACGAATCTTAAACTTTTAGAAAATATCAGTTTAATAATATTTTTTGGAAAATTTAAAGAAAAAACACCTACAAAACTCTATTGTTAAATACTAAACTAAAACAGAAATTACGGCACACCCTAATGCCATTACGAAACCTTTTACGTACGTACTGTATTGCAAGAACGATTATAGTATCCGTAATATTTGATTGCACTAAACAAGGATTCGTGTATAATCAACTTCATACTAACATGAGAGGCACGAGTAAAACACGACTTACAATCAATAAACATCGGAGCCCTAGAGAACTTCGAAATAAATGTTCAAATTCGTCACGTATCATAGCTGACTTCTGACCTCCAGAGCCAGAATAATGAACGCTTCAAAGCAAGCAAGTGAAGCATTTTAATCGATCGTAGACACCAATTAGGCAAATATGATGGATTGTAGCGTTCAACAGTTAAAGATATATATATACCCTCATGTTAGAAAACAATGGATAAATACAACCTTGAACTATCGGCTCGCTCGAGGCTGTATACTGTGGGATATCAGTATTTTGCTATGTAATGCTTCATGTTATAGCTGAACGGTTAAATTGGTGTAACGTGTTTAGGAGTGTTTGGGTGTCAGTTTTAGATTATGCATTCTTAGTGCAATATGCAAATTTAGTTATGAATAAATTAATAATTTGAATAAAGGTAACTTATTGAATGTTTGTTATTATAATTTGTGTACCAATTATTTTGTTAGCAATATTAAATATGATTTTTTTTATGTCATAAGATATTTATTAAAGTTTTAATTCATTTTTTTATTTAACATTTTCTCGTGAATTCCATTCGTCAGTCCTTTGAAAGATATAATTAAATCACATAAAATCTCAAAATACCTTATGTTTATTGCAATACATGTAATAAATAATCAAATCAGCTTCACGCTGTATCCCGCACACAGCATGGTAGGCAGAGGGAACCTAGTGTTAAGACACTCTGTTCCCCACTTTCTGCCGAATTCTGGAGCTGAAGCCGCTTTGCCTCGACACCAAAGCGAAAAAATGGAAAAATAAACGTAAATAAATATTTCACTTCCTCGAGCGGGAGTCGAACCCACAACCGTCGCATTACAGTCACATCCTTGTGCCGCTGCGCCAGACGGCCTCAAATGTCGACTAATACATGTAATGATTTCTTAAAAACCAATGATGAAACATCGACATCAATTTAGAGTATAATCACTATGAAAACACTATAAGTATTACCTATTTGTGTTACAAAAATTGAAATCGTGATTTTTAAACCGCCCGTCAACACCGACGACTCGTTTGACGCGATGATGGAGAGACGTGAGATCATTTTATTGTTATTATTTGAAATGATTGATAGACTGTGACCTCTGTTGTCTTTGTTGGAGATATTTTAGATATTCTGAGGGTTCATATAATATAATATAATATTTCATAATTATTGTTTTAAAATTTGAAACATCTGAAATTAAAATTTTCAGCTATAATAAATTTAAAAAATATGTTTAAGTCAAATCGATATATTATTTCTATTGTTTTTTAGCTCTACGCCTTATCTCGCAAGTAGCAAGCTGGGTGAGCCGATGGAGTCTAGTACTCTGCTCCTTACTTTCCGCCGAATTCCGGATGTATTGCGTGTTAAGTGACGGAACTCAACACGGCGATTTGCCTCAATACTAGAGCAAAGAAATTAAATTATTCAATTTTTCATTTCCTGCTGGGAATCGAACCACAACCTGTCGAGTTTGCAGGCACATGCTGCTCCAAATGGCCAATAAGTTTTATTCAATATGTATGTTTAATAAAATTTAAATAATTCGTTCAGTTTTTGTCATGTAAATTGAAATAGTAATGTTTGAGATTCTCCAGAGCATGCTACATTCAATTTTCCCAAGAAACATTCCTTATCAACCGCAGGGAGACATTAACGACTTTCTAGTAGTCCATACTACCCTGTAGATATTAAATAACTTTGAAAATGGCTTGCATTCTTTTTATACTGCGGGCAACCCTTGTAACCTCTTTGATATTTCATATATTTTGGTAATGTTACATTTAACGTTAAAAATCTACATGTAAACTCATTACAACACCCCTTTTAAATATAATTGTTCTTATTTTTAATTCATTATATTAATTATATTTTCACTAATTCTCATTGTAATTTATTCAATAAAAAAAAACAGCTTTACCCTGTATCCAGCATGCAGCTAGTATTAAATATTTCATTTCCTCGACTGGGAATCGAACCCACAATTTGTCGCGTTTAGAGTCACACGCTAGTGCTCCTACACCGCTTATTTTGTGATGAATAACCATCTGGCCTCAGTGGTTCATTATAAAATGATATAAGCAAAGCCCTAATAGCAACTCTAAAACTACTAGCTTTTTCGTTTATATTACAAAACACTCTATGATCAATACATTTGTATGTAATTGAATAGGCATAGGCCATGTAAAGCTTATTAATTGGAAGTTAAATTGATTCTCAGTTGTCTATATTTGATGTGATTAGCTGCTTTGAATAGGATCGGAGGCTTCACTCTACTGACAATGGCTTAACAATACCAGCAACCTTGTTCTATTACGGTTCAATCACAATATTGGGGCAAAGGTTATCTTTGACGCGTTTCAAATATTATTTCTATTGTAAGTTGTAAGGTGATGTACATAATGTGTGTAATTGTAGCCGAAATATTAAGCTAGTGTGGATCTCGTAACCTATTAAATAATAAGTCTTTATGTAAGGTAAAGTATTGTAAAATAATATTTTCAATTTCGTTATTATAGGTTTATATATATTTTTAACGTAATCATTCATAAGTGATCAGTCTTATTTAATTGAAATTTATATTTTCAATCGATCTGGTGTCGAGGCGGCGTTGAGTTCCACTACTCAACACGCAATGCCTCCAGAATTCCGTAAAAAACGGGGAACGAAGTGTTTTAACAATAGGTTCCCTCTGCTTAACCTGTTGTGTCAATGACAATTTTATCAATGGTTAATTGGACGATTGACTAGTAAGCATTGTCCATGTCTAATATCATTACAATAGATATTGTGGTTTATACGTGAAGGAATTCTAGATTTGCAGTGATATTAAATTAAGTATGCTTGAATTAATAATTTCAGTATATCGAAATTATAGAAATAATTATTTTAATTTAGTTTCTTTTTTTCTAAATAGGAACCAATTCTAAATTCCTTCCCAAAATACTTTGTGTATTTTATTTCTCGTGAAATGCCGAAGAGGTCACGGTCGATTGATTCGCCTCAATCAGTATCTATGAGGCTTGTGATTTAGCTTTGATGATTATAGGAACGAATTTTGTAAATATTTGGTTTTCCGGTGTTGTACCCCTGATGATATTCCGATTTAAAAGGGTACAATGCAAGTATCTATATAATACAAATGACGAAAAAAGGTTTGCAATTTTTATTCATTTAACAAAACATATTATATTATGGCGAAAATTCATAAAGAATATTATACGTATATGTGATTATTGAAACTGTATGTGAAAATCTGAAAATACTTCTATGAAGTTCAAAAATTCCGTTGTCAATAGCAAAGTTGACTTACATGACGGAAATTCACAAAAGAGACGATTCATCAAAAACGTAATTAACTCCGCAGTCAGCTCTACTGGAGACAGAGGATTAGGTGCTGCTTTAATTATCACATACCGTCTGCAATTTTAACTTCTAGTATACTATAGTAGTAAATAAAAACTTGACATATTGGATTTTATATTAAAACTACGGAATTTATAAAAGTTAAGTTCTCAAACGTTAGTGCAGTTAGTAAGGTTATTATAACGATTGTTAATGTAAATATTATTTATTTTCAAATATTAGTTTAAATTTTATTTGATTTTTTATTTCACTTTTATTCTTTTTTTAGATTCACGCATAATGTCGTATTTAGCAGGATATGCAGAGCGAGCCCAGTGTTAAGATACGTCACTCCCCATTTTGCACCAAATTCTACAAGCATTGCGTTGCCTCATTACCAGAGCGAAAAATGAAAATATTCAATATTTCATTCCCTCGAGCGGGAATCGAACCCGTCGCGTTTACAATCACACTCCTGCACCCCTGCGCAATGACTGACCAAACTTTTACTCAGTTCTCATAAAGGAATATTAATATTAATATCAGATTTATTATCAACACCGCCATATATATAACGTTACCAGCTTTAAATATGGACTCATGACTGTTTACATTCCGCTTTTCCACCAATTAATTAAATTTCACGTCAGTTTTCAGATTAACACGTCTATTGAACGTACGCTTCACATTAATAGTATGGACGGGATAATTATTTAATTTTAATGACTGACTATACAACGTTTGTGTTTCAGTGTGTACTCGTATTGGAGGACATTTAATTTACTAGTTCGATATGATGTTGTGAATTTCGAACACACGTTTCAATTAATAACGAATTATTCATTAATAAATATGTTTTAATATATTTTTAGCTTTGTAATTAATTATATTTAATTATTATTACGTAAAATAGTAAATAATTCTATAATAAAAAACAATATTATAATATAGACTAATTAGGTCAATTCTTACGTTCTTTCTATTCATCCCTCTTTATCAGACATTTGTTGTATTTTGAGACATTGAGTATTTGATGGAATCTGAACAGTGAGAAAAATTAGAACCCCCAAACAACGATTCAAACAAGCACTTCTAAACTGCACCACAACGGGTACCAATATCAACAGATACTATAATTAATTAAAGTTAGCTCACGATGAAAAAAGGTGTAGCGATAGACTCTGAGAAAACTTTTGCTTGATCTATCACTTAATAACTTGAAGTTATATAAAACTTAAAGTTACGTAAAAAGATGTGCTCGACTACTTTTTCAAGACTATATTTTACCTTACTTTACTAAGACTACATGTTTAGAAAGGAGGTATTTTTATCATCTTTATATTTTTTGAACTTAAAAACACTAATATCGTAAATGGACATGTACCAATGTACATATATCTGTATCTATATTTATTTATAATAATATGGTAGGTATATCATAAGTAATTGGTGTCTATACATAGAAGATATATAATAAAAAAAATATTGGGGCATTTAACAAAGTAATCAATCCAAACATTGATTGTCTTTTTTTTATTTGTTAGTCGGTTTGTGTATTTCAGGCGGGCGAAGCCACAAGATCTCTTATAGTTTATAAAAGAAAACATAAAGTAAAATAAAAATAATGACAAAAAATCAACTGAAACTAGTATGATATAAAAGAAACTTATTTTAAAATGAAATAACAATTAATTTCTGCCCTACAACGTTCCTTTTTACATTTCTCATAAAAAAATATGACCCAAATTAATAGTATAAAACTAAATAAAGTATCGCGTGAATATTAATCACAAATTAGTATTCGAGTCAAAACAAAAACTAATAAAAAGTAGGCTTACTGGAGCAAATTGAAAATATCCGCAACAGCCAGGGAAATGAGCGGTCCCGGGGCCCTTCATCACGCCGTAAAATTAGAATCGTTCGTCATTCCTATGCAAGCCACGTATCGTTAAAGTTTATTTACTTTTACACTCTGCTATAGGAATGAAATATTTGCAACGAGATTCTAATTTTTCTTTTTTAATTATGAGGTAAAAAGTGAGATGTAATAAGTCTCTCCGCTCTCCGATATCATTATTTAGATTGGTATGGTCGGTGATAAGAACCTCCACTAGCTTTGCCAATTTGCTTATTTAGGTCTAAGAAAATTCTATATTAAAAATATACCCCTAGTAGGATTTGAATCTGAAACCTATTGCGGTCACCCTAGAACATCATGAAAGTGTTAATTTTATTCTTTTTAGGATTTTTTTAAAATTAACAAAAAAACCTTAAATGAATTTATACATGAGTTTTTTTTAAGCTAAAGTGTTAATGTCAATATATACTATCACATATATATGTGAATGATACATTCGCGAATTTTAACGCTTTTAATATCAATAATGTATGTTGACATAGCTCGTTTGCGACCTAAAGACACGAAAAGTACATTAGTTTTATGTTTAGTTTAGCTTATAATTTAGTCAATTGTTATTTTTATTACAGGTCATATGCAATTAAAAAATATATATGTATGACAGTATTGCAAAATTAAGAAGCATAAAATAGTATTATGAGGTCATTGTAGAACAGTGTGACGCCATCTAACTGTAAACACTGTAGTTGTGGGTTCAATTCTCAATCCGGGAATTATTTTTATTACTGCCCTGGTAGAAAGTGAGAAATTCAGTTTCTTGACACTACGTAGGTACTCTCTGGGTTCCCGAATAAACGAAAAATTGAAACTTTAGTTCACAATCATTCAATCGGTTGTTAAATTCTAAAGAAAATTCTAAAATGTTAAGGAAATTCTGCATTATATTTACTGTTTATAAAGCCCAAGGCCATAACCATTCCTGGAAACATTTGTTTATATGATATTGGAAATGTCCAATGTCTTCCGATCAGAATAGACTGAACGTGCACACCGCATATGAAACTGGAACGTGAGGTCCATTCCCTTAACAATGGGTATGCATCCAGCTCGTACCATCTAAGGGGCTACCTTAATACGGTATTATAGATGGACTATTTTTGTTATTTTCCGTGTTTTTCTTTATGTGAGTGATATTCTATTCTTTATATAATATTTATATAGGTATTAAATAATCAGCCGATGTACGCGAAACTTCATCTGAAAAAGTATAGAATCAAATTAAAGATTATAATTAAATTAATTAAACCATACCAATGTAGGGACTCAAGTGTTAAGACACTTCGTCCCCCATTTGAGTGGCGGAACTCAACACCGCGCTTTGCCTCTATATCAGAGCAAATAAATGTAAATAATAAAGAATCAGAGTAAAAAAAAACATTTATTCTCTTGTATTTGGCTAATAGATAATTCTGTAAAATTACAAATAAGATGTTTAAAACAGTCGGTGCTAGTTAAATAGCTGAGTGCATACTAATTGCAATCTTAGGTAGTTCTAGGTAGTCTATTACAATGTTTCTGCAGTTAAGATGCTTTTCGTCGTCTTTGGAGACGTTAAAGTGAAATCATTTTCCTCGAATCCCACTTCGGTAAATATATACAGCGACAATAGTTCATTTAACATTCAGACAGAAGACAAAGTGTCCGACAGGATACCGGGCTTGAGTACACGTGTATAAGTTTCTTCGAGACAACGAGTTTTTGAATTCTCTTTAGTTGAAAACAAGTTGTTTGTTTTATGCTCTCCCTTTTTCGTCTTCTTATGGTTTAACTTAGAAGTAGTTGAAGAAAAAAACAAGACTTAGAAGTTTTTTTAATATCAGTTTCACGCTTTATCCCGCTTACAGCAGGGTAGGTAGAGGGAACCTGGTGTTGAGACACTCTGTTCACCAGTTTCCGCTGAATTCTGGAAGCATTGAGGGGCAGATCTCAAAGCCCCGCTTGGCGTCGACACCAGAGTGAAGAAATAGACCCAAGGGGACTAAACAACCAGCCGCGTTTGCAGTCACATTTTGAGCCCCTGTGTCACAGGCCAGCTCTAGAATATGGTGATTGCTATAATATCACAGTCTAAACTTACCTTAAGCTCTTCATTAATATTGACATTTATGAGAATTCATCGCTTAACGTAAACAATGCATATAAATATAATTATACGCTCGTTCTATTAGTTCCAAATCCAATTAGTTCAACGCAAACTTAACTTGGTCCGCTTTCTGTGACATATTATTACAAGGGTACTACTCAGGTATGAGGGCCATTAAAGTTATATAAATAGGGGATACATGTACCGTGGTTGTTGAATATATAAATTACTAGCGGCCCGCTCGCGGTTTCACCCGCGTGAACTATGTTATTATTAATTTCTGTCTCCATGACTACGTCCTAGTGACGTCTATGCAAAATTTGAGACTCCTAGCATTTGTTGTAACGAAGTTTCATACAAACTTTCAACCCCAAAAACAACCCCTTAGGAGTCGAATATTGCAAATTCCCGTCTTAGCGAGCACCTACGTCCTATAAATAACTCCTATGCAAAATTTGAGATTCCTAGCACATGTGGTTTCTGAGATTTCGTGATGAGTGAGTGACCTTTCGATTTTATATATATAGATAGAGGAGCTCGAGGACATATTCGACAAGATTATAACGTGAAAATATAAATTAGAGATTCCATTATGCTACGCTTGATATTATTCATCCATTAATGGCCGCCCCTCCGCCCGCTCGCGGACGGAGGATATCTGAAATTCAAAATTTTGTTGAAACAGATAAATGGAAAGAATATCCACCATTAAAAGTGGATGACAAATGATATTTCGATGTGGAGGTATTTTATGCGAATTTTATGAATACTCGAGACAGATTTGAGGCGGGCTTTCACTTGAGGAAATGATGAATTGACAACAGATCAAAACGTCTATTTTTTGACAGTTGACAGTTGCTTCGTAAAATCCATTAGTGAGATTTTTTTCAACATCACGCTGTATCCCGCTTGTAAAAAGGTAGACAGAAGGAGCGTGTTGAGTGGCGAAAATGAAAATATAAAATATTTAGTTTCCTCGAGTGGGAATCGAACTTACGACCTGTAGCAGTCACACGCTTGCGCCAGTACTGGCCCCAATTATTGAAATATTTGATTAAAATATATCTGTTTTATAAAGAGCTCATTGTGCTTCACTTATTTTACCTTTTTCTCAGAATTCGTGAGCACGAAACATTATTCTGAAACTAAAGAGCATCGCTATAAATAAGAATAGCTCGAATAATGAATTTAAATGTTATTCAATTAAATGCACATGAATAATTCAGCAAAGAATGCTAACGTAGAAAAGAATGCCAACCTTCGTCGCAGTCTTAAAGATTTCTTGGAGCGAGTAATTAATTACTTTTTAGTGATATAACGAGATAGATTTTACTGCAGTCGCTAGAAAACAAAGATATCCAGGAAGCGAATGTAGACCAGTTTTTGTTGTCCGCTCTGTGAATTATTCATTTTATCCTTATTTATTATCTGTAGTATAATATATGATTAAAACATTTTATTAGAGAAGTGAATTGATTGATTAAAATTGTTTTTAAAAGTTAAAATTCCTGCAACATTTTAAAGCGACAGCTCTAACAACCACTGTGCTGCTTTAATGAGATTGTATGCGAGAGATCTTTAAAACATTCTGCGAAGGCACATAGCTTTCATTACAGAAATGTTTTTCCGCAGTTGTATTCTATAATAATTTCCTGATCTTAAATAATGTTATTTTATAACAAACCGAGCCATAAATCATATTTCTTGTACCTTTCTGTACCTGGACAAGTTGTACCGTTTCTCATATAAAAGTTTATGAAGCTAAACCTTAAATATATCGTTGTTTGTGAGTATTAATATTTATAACATAGGACTTTTGAATATAACATTTGTATAGTAAAACAAACATATGTTGAAAATAAAATGTCCACATTGTTCTATTTTGCTTAGAACTACACGACAATAGACGCTATCTAAATAACATCAACATTCTAAATGAAGTTTATTAAAATACGTATAAATAAAATCATATTTAATCTTAAAAAAATAAATCTTCAAATGGTTTCCAAAGTGTAAATAAATATGTAACAGATACTTTTAGATATTTATTGTTTAATTAACGACAATAAATTTGGCGCTTCTGTTTTATTGGGTTTTATTTAAATAAAAAAAGTATGATATAACGATCCCTTCGGCGAATGATTGCTTAACATTTATTTTTAGTACTAATAATGGGCCATAATTTAACTCAAAACCTGGGATACGGCTTAACGTCATGATAAGGAAAAATGGAATCTGGCAGAAATTTATATTCTATCTATATTAAAATCTCACTCGTAAAGCACTCTCCCCCGCTTTAATTGATTCCATTATTTATAACGTTCTGACGATATTTGTTATTCGAAAGTCTATTTTCTTTTCTGCTATTTCATTTTCATAATTTTCCAGATTATATAGTTTAATTTAATTAGACAAATTCCGTCATCGTAAAAAAGAAATGTAAATAGGTGGCTCAGAAAAAAATTCTTTATCGTACAGAAAAATTGACACAAACAATTTTTTTTTTGCCTAACAATAGAATTGCTTAACCAGTTGTTTTCTTGGCAATATTATTCGTGATAAAAGAAAAACTAATTTAATACAGCTCCATAAAAGGCGAAACAAACAGATCTGAATAGATAGAAGAATATGAGAAATGTCCCAACCTAGCATATATTTGTTTACATCTAAGACAGTTAACTTCGAAGTAAATTATATTATATTCACACGGACCATAAACATGGTATTTCTTGGGACATTTGATAAAAGATTGTAGACAGGAGAGACGGCACGCCACGGAAATATGTTTGCGCTAAAACTGCGGATCGTTAAGTTAAACGCGCACTGTAGTTTTATGCTTGCGATAAAAATAAGCCACCAAACTGGAATTTATACCGGTACATTGTCAGATGGTTATCCTGTAAAATTATGTTGTTATATAAATATGTCAACAGAGCAAACGACAATGTTAAAATATTTTTTCAAATGTGCACTTAAAATACATAAATAATATTAATAAATATAGAAGTGTTGCCTGTCGTTAAAATTGCAATTTCAATTAAATACTTATATCTTGAACAAAAATAAATCAATGGAAACGTTCTAGAAAGCCTAATTATTACTAAATGATAATAGCATAAAAATTACATATTATTTATTATGATTTTTTTACTAACTGTGATTTAAAAAAAACAATTAGACCTGACACTATTATTTTACAAGCTGGTCACACTAAATTTGGAACAACGATCGTAACACTTTTAGGTGTCACATATGTAAAGCGAATACCTATAAATTTCCTCGCGTTAAACGCCATTGAGCGGGCCGAATAAAAAGCCAGTGCGCTCGAGCCCCAATGTCTGTGATATATGGGATATGTTAGTGGCCCCGTCCGAGCCCGTCCTCTACCGCCATAATAAATTTTGTGACAAACAATATTCCCTGTCCTTTGTCTGGCCGCGGGTGGACATCGATCGTCTGTGGTAGTACCGCAGTCTTGCCTCTTAAGGTGCTTTTCTTTTCTGGATAAATGCTTTTGCAAGCACAACGTGTAATGAAAATACAGGGTGAGTCATATTGAACTTTCCGATTTCAATAAGGTGTGTATTAAAAACAAAGCGACATGCAGTAAAAATTATTTTATTGTTTGAAAGCACATAACATGCAGTTTTAATTTAGTTGGTTTTAAAAATGATATCCTGTAAATGTCTACCTCCATTGACCACACACTGCTGAAGCCTTTCCCGGAAGTTGTCCATTACTCGTCGAGTCATATTCAGCGGAATAGCATTGATTTCTTCCGTGATTGCAGCCTTCAGTTCATCGATGGTTCGGGGACGATGCGTGTACACCTTTTCCTTCAGGTAACCCCAGAGAAAGAAATCGCAGGGGGTTAAATCAGGTGATCTCGGCGGCCACCCAACGTCACCTCGCAAAGAAATGAGATGACCGGGAAACATTTGTCGCAGGATTTCCATTGAACGCCTGGATGTATGGGCTGTAGCACCATCTTGTTGGAACCAGATGTTATCGTTGTCATGATTCTGCGTTAATTCCTCCAATTTCGGTTTCAGAAAAGTTTCAAGCATGTCGCAATACCGAGCAGAGGTAACTGTGACGACTTGCTTGCTTGTTTTCCGCTGACGTTGACGTCCTAATTCGGCCTTGTGGTCTTGTTTTTAATGCTGATGATGTTGCTCTAAAATTTGATACCCAATTTCTGATTGTTGGTCCAGTGGGAATGGGATCACGTCGACCAATAGCAAAATGTAAACGGAACGCACGCTGTGTTGTGATCACGGAGCCGCCATTTTTAATAAACTCTTCAACTACGAACGCACGATGTTGTCCCGACCAAGCCATTGCTCACACTAAAACTGCATGTCATGGCGCGTCTAATGACACCATCCCCACCCTTCTACTCCTTCCCTTCTTCGTGCAACGTCCTTCCAAAACCGGAAAGTTCAATATGACTCACCCTGTATTATATCATAAGGCTAATTAATATTCTTAATATTAGCAATTATTGATTTTTATAAAATGGTAAAATGTTTTTTTTGTATTTTAGATTAAATTTTGAGAAACAAATTAATTTTATTTTTTATTGTTACTGGAAACTGTAATGTATTGCATAACATTGAATAATTTCGTTTCAAGTATGCAGCTAACGCCATCTCTGTATAATGGACTGAACTTGTATAATGTAATAATGTAAGTTACAAGGCTGTTTTTGTATGTGATTAATGCAGAGTATTTTTTGCATTTTTATATGTATTGATAAATTTATTTTCATAAACACTACTAGTAACACTTAAATAAGCGTTTTTTTTTATAATTTTAACTTAAGATCACCAACATTTTTCTTGGAAACTTTCACCCATGAAAGCTTTATGGAGAATTGTTATCATTTCGTTATCAATGTCAAAATGTATAAAAATCCTCACATATTTCCACTAAAGTTACTTAAATTTATATATTTTTTACTCCCGGAAATAAAAATCCCAATGAACACTATGAAATACGTTGAATTCATATAAATTAATCCACTCACGATCTCCCCACAAATAATCTACCGTGAAATATCATATGAACAAATTTCACGCTTTAACCCGAATAAAAAATAGATTGTACGACGTAATCGTCTCCATATAATTTCCATACCAGGATGCGAGTAGGTAATGATACGAATAGAAATGAGCTTAACTTAGAAAATATTACTTTTTAGTCGTACAGAAGTCATCATCATTATGTTTGTCAATTGTACAAGACTTGGAGCAGTACCGTCGTGGCGCAGTGGTTCTGAGTTCGATTCACGGAGATCGGAGAATAATCGGAATCGGTTTTTATTTAAAAAAATAAATAATCCGTAACTGCCAACTGATAGAAAAGACAAAACCAAAAACTTTAAAGAAAACGTTTCTATTGGACTCTGGGGAAAAATTAAGAAAAGTTCCCTGCAAGAGGTCGGATTTAAGTTTACCCATGTCTGTAACTGTAAGTAAAAATATATATTTAAAATGCGTGCTCGTATCTTTAAAGAATAAAATAATTGGTAAATAGTGAATAGTGGACAACGTGGTAATTTCAGAATACATGAATAAAAGCCATAATTTTGGGTTCAAATTTCACTTGGAAAAAGATATATTTTAATTAGAGACCTCAGGTCCGTTCCCAAGTCTATTTATTCACATATATACAAGTCTAATTATACATAGGTATATCCTTAGCTTTCTGTTCAAATTATTTACTTTTTTTATATATACTAAGAGCATTGCAACGCAGCGACATATCTGACTGTAAACGAGACGATCTTGGGTTCGATTCCTACGCAGGTTAATAATACGCAGGTTCCATTTCTATTGCTCTGATAATGCGCGGCCTTGACCTCCACTCAACACGCAATATCACGAAAATTAGGGGGTACGCGGAGAACACAGTGGCTTGACACTAGGTTCCCTCTATCCACTATATTTACATAATTAGATGAAATATTTGAATACGGCAAGATATTTAAATGATAATATTAATTCAATATAACGTGACATTTGCAATCTCGTGTGAATCCAACATTTGTGGGTAGCAGCTATCATCTTTTCGGTATTTGAAACGTGGGTGCGCGTTTAGCATCTATTGTTCTTATCTCGACAGTTCAGTGCCGCGCCCTTCGAGCTTCGTGCCGGTGACTCATTGCGATGCTGATCAGAACACCTCATGGGCTTGCGAAATTACTGTTTCAACTTAAATCGTGTCGAGGAAGTTCTCTGTGGTTGAATTT
>JAEBDU010000086.1:123635-197938 GCA_016802625.1 Heliconius numata
AGTAAATTTATTTTAGTATCACATTAAAATTCCATTATATCTTGTAAAAGTTTTTCAATATACACACTGAGGGAAAGGAGTTCACACGTCATTAAACAAGCAACACGCGTAGACATGAGAATATTTCATATCTCCTCTCTAAGAGCGAGGATTAAGTAACACACGATTTACCAATCAATGGTATTGAAGTAATACTCGTATATTAAGTACTAAAATACTTTTCAGCTCAGAATCTTTTACGCTTCGTATAAGTTTCTTATTTATCGTTTTATCGCTTACTTTTCTTGGTAATATACCAATTTTATTTTAAAAATAAAAAAAACTAGATTTCTTAAAAGAAATAGATATGATATTTTTAATTTAAAATGTAATATCTCAATTACAGGTTGTACATTGGCACAGAGTCCATTTTATGATGGTGGACCAAAAGCAGCAAACCCAGCGCCAGTGGGTAACTTCTTAACACAAACTGTTTACGGCTTCCTTGATTTCACCACCACAATAGGCAATACAGTGATGGTTTTCTCACCGCAGTCCGCACCACCACCAGGTAGTATAGTTTTAAATTTGAGTATCGAAATTATAATATTAAGTTCGATTTACTATAAATAATATATTTTTTTAGTTATAAGATTTACAAGTATACAAAATATATTTTTTATTCCTAAATGTAAAATAACGTAATGATATTTTGATAGCAGAATTTTGTATAAATCTCTGTCAATGCTGACAACACAAATAAGTTGTAACAAATGTAGTGGTCAAAGTGGGTTCAAATCCCGCTACATCCGAAAAAGTATATTTCTTTCCTAATTGTGGACACTTAATATTTAAAAAATCTAACCGTTATTTCTTTATTTAGAACCACCGTCAACTGAAAAATCTGTTCAAGAAAACATTATAGAAACTAAACCACCACCAATAAATAATGTCAAACCTGAAGCAATCAAGCCCAGCAAAACTGTGGACAAGGATACGACTAATAAGGCGGGAATTCCAGTAGGTGCCTCCAGCGCTATTTCAGTTATTAGTTCTCCTCCTAAAATTGACATTATAAATATACCAAAATCTGTGGCAAAAGAACAAAAGCAAATTATCACAAAAGTAGAAGTCTTCGCAGGACCATCCAAAATAGTTGATAGTAATGCTGCCAAACAATTAGCTAAAGCCAACAAACAATTACCACAGCCGAAAAAGCAGCAACCGAAGAATCAACCAGTGAAAAGTGTGACCAATATCGTGAGCAGCAAAGTAGAAGTGAAACAAAACCCCGAACCATCTTTAATAGTTAATTCAAAAGTAAACAGTGTGGTCGAAATCAAATCAAGTGAAAGCGAAGAGGAGCCAGCAATTCTAGTTTCAAATAACATTAGAGAACCAGAATACGACTACTTATCACGCCAGCCCTCTGAATTTGTAGAAGAAACTTATAGAGTTATCAACTTACGTCCATCTAAAAGTCATGCGCAAAAACCGAAAAATAATCTTAAAAATAGACACCAACCAACTCCACCACCTGATGATGAAGAACATCCAATTGGACTTGTAACCACACTTGGCGGAACGATAGTTAAGGATGGCCTGACAACAGTCCATGAAACCAGTGTCATAGGGACTTACATTTCTGGAAAATACGCACAAGTACTAAATAGTAACTCAAAAATCTTACAATCTGGACTTAAAGGCAAAATATCTCCCAGTCCGTCGCATCGAATAATGAAAACAGTAGCACCGGCGATAACAAAGAATCATCGTCACAACTTGGAACCGACGCCATCAATAAATGATGATGACACCGGTTTCAGTAAAACAACTCGAAGACAGACAAGCAGTGGCAGCTCCTTTAAGAATCGTCTCAGATCGCAAAACAATGAAAATGATAATACCCCGTCACCACCACCGAGCCAGGGCAAAAAATTTAAAAATAGGAACTCTTCTCAATCTCAACGAACTCAAAGGTATGCTACATAATTATAATACAATACTCGTACATCACTCATATACGTCATCAAAATGTGAAAACTGAACGGAAAGATTACATTACCTTTATTTACATTTAGCTTATTATACTAACTTATCTTATATAGCGTAGCTAAGAATAATCATCAAACTTACATTGTATGAGTTTGTTTAGCATACATAATATTAATTTTATTAAACAACCAAAATAGTAATTATTTCATATGTATTTTTTTAAAATAAGAAAATATAATTATGTAGAAGCACTTAATTTTCATGTTCTCTTCTATGAAACGCATTTTTTTAACATATTACCTAAAATTGTTTTTTTATATATATTTACAATAATTAATTATTAAATAAAGTTTATGTATTATTAACAAACCCGGAGGTTATTACATTTAACAAAATCATTGCTCAACTTAGCCTTGCTTGACTTAGCCATACAATGTAAGTTTATAAAAGTAGCAATCATTTTTGAACTTAAGTTAAATATAGCGAAGCGTAAATTTTCCGTTTTCAGTACACGTTTTCGACCAGCCAAATCTCCTCAACTGGCAACCGTGTCTGTTTTCAGTGAAAGTTCATCACCTTCGTTTTCAAATAGGCGAAAGAGTAATCGCAATTCTGGACACAAAACAACTGTAACGCCTTCTAGCAATACTGAGAATCAATCAAAGAGAGGATTCAAACCTCGTATACAACCATCTTCAGTTGAACAGGTGACTCCGGCTCCAACAAGTGTTTATAAATTCAAGCTTAATAGACAACAAGGCTCTGGACGTTGGCAGTATAAAACCAGCCCCAAGCCAAAAGTAACTATACGGAAAATGAATGATGATGACCAAACAACCCCAATGAGTGCTGAAGACCAACCGTCGAATGAAGTGTCTCCTCAAGCGAGATCTGATAACGACTTGGAACTATCTGGCTCCCAAAGTGGTCCGGGAACGTTACTTGACAATGAAACTGAAGATAATTCCATTGAAAAGCCGCCGCCGGTCGAAACACTCAAAGTAGAGATTTCAACTCCGGCTGATTTCCGAGATGTTTATTACGAAATTGCAACTCTTAAGTCTCCGTATACCTTCCAGGTAATTTTTTTAAGACAATATATAAATTTAAAAAAATTAAATTTACATATTAATATAAGACAATATATTAATAAAACTTTTATTTATCATATTAGTTCATAAAAAATATTTTTTTAATAACATTGTAAAATCTTATTATAAACAATATTTGTTTGTTCAGCTTCACTGTATCCCGCACATTGCAGGGTAGACAGGGATAGATGCAGCCGCTAGCGGCTGCCTCTGTTGCCTCAGTGCTCTGGAACCTAGGTTCCCAAATGTTAAGACACTTTCATTCCCCACTTTACGCAGAATTCTGAAGTTATTACGTGTTAAGAAGCGGGTTAACAACCAGGCGCTTTGCCTCTTTACCAGAGCGAAGAAATGAAAATATTAAAAATTTCGTTTCCTCGAGAATGAATCGAGTCCACTATCTGTCGGACGCTTGTGCCCCTACACCACGACAGGCCTTATTAAATGCTATAAAAATATACTTAGAATAAATACAATTTCACCATATCTTATCATTACAGGTTGGACGCGTGAAAAACACTCGTATTATAACAGTAACTACGACGATAGAAAAGCGAATCGAACCAACAGCTTTGCCTCTAAATTCTCAGATTCCATTAAACGAGCCTTTAACTGAGAACATATTAGCCACAGCATCACCATACGGCAAAGATCACTACTTGTTAGACTCTAGTATAGCAACTCTACCAGCAATAACGCTCTCATCAGATGTTGAAACTCCTCCATTGGAAACTGTAACTGAAACCTTCAGTACAACACAAAACATGCTTAAAACCCACATATTACCAATAGTGAGAGACGCTAACGTAACGAGTAGTCTCACTTTTATCCAGACATACCAAGTCACTAGATTCGTGACAGCAACTAAAACATTACCCCCAATGGACTTCTTCCAATTCATACCGAGCAAAACTTTGAAGGAATTTAATAGTCGACTCGATGAGGCTGGCTCAGAACTACATTTAGAGTTGGACTTTGGTGACAGCAACGAAGACGAGGATGGCGTTCCTCGTCGAGTATTCCCACCTGACCTAGACCTCGCGAATATCGGATCCAATTTCGACCTTACAGAAATAGATAAATACAGAGACAACCACTTAAGGCTTAAAAAGGCACACGGACAAAAGAATAATCCTGTAACCGAACCACCAAATCCAGTTACACCAGCTCTAACACCAGAACAAGCTCAACAACTAGCTTTACTAAGACTCTTGAATCCTGCTGCAGCTGCTCAAATACCGAACGTAGTAACAACATCAAAACCTGTATTGAAATTCGAAACCATATATGAATCCCATGTAATTCCGCTTTTTGATGGTAAAAATACTATTCAAAGTACAATTTCTCGGCCGGTTGCAACTATTACTAAAACTGAATACGAATTAGGAACTAGTAGCTTGCCTGCGTTACCCCTCAACCCACTCTACCCCCAACAACAGTTTACAGTAACTTCGACGCCAGTTGTTCTGAACACTGAAGTCGTCGCTACGAGCAGCCAAGTTCTGAAACTGACGTTTGGTGCCAAAACGGTGTACACGACGCTCTACTCCACGAAAGTTGTTCCAACTGTGCTAACGTCGTACGTAACGTCATCCATCCCGATCCAACCGAGTGCAGCGCCTGGTTTCCCTGGATACTTCCCAGCACCTTTTGCCCCCTTCCCATATGTAGGTTAACCTAAAATTGGATATAGCATTAAATATATACTAGTGAAAGTGGTTGTGATGAAAAAACTATGTAATACGGCGTGATAAAACTATATCGCGAGTAAGTGAGTGAACTTTAAGGAAGCTCCTAAATTTCACGATTTAAAGCGGCCGTTGATAGTGCATGAAACTTTAAGCTGTAATTCTCTAGTTTTTCGGATGTATGAAGTTGAAGAGAGTTGTATCCTAATATTGTAAAATAGGATTGCGTAGTGTGTAAAAATTGTACCGCGATTTACTTAAAGACAGTAAATTGTTTGTAAATACTCGTAATTTATACTATTTTTACTTTGTAAATAAGTCGTATTGTATTTTAGAATTAAGTAAAAATGAAAATGTAGATAAAATTATATTTTTACATATTTTGTATAATTGCTTCAATAAATTGATAAATATTAAATAATTATATAATTTATTTTGTTATTATTTTTCCTTAAGAAATTTGGTAGGTAAATAAGCGCGTGACTGTAAACGGGACAGTTTGTGGGTTCGATTCCCACTCGAAAAAATTATATATGTAATATTTTAATTTTTTTGCTCTGGTTTTGAGGTAAAGTACAGCGTTGAGCACAGCAACTAAACACGCATTGCCACAAAAATTGGGACATAGCATGAAATTGAAAAATATATATACCTTCTTGAGAAAGCCTTGACTTAAAGAGCTTCCGAAAAAAAGACATCAAAAAAATACATACTATATTTAAGATTTTTTGCAATGGCATACCTAATACAATTTCATCACAACATATAATTTATTTAAAAAAACATCAAAGCTACTAACATAACTTGGGTTAGCTGACTTTAATTTAGCTAATATTATTCAATAAGTATAACTAAAAAAACATAACAATTTCCGATTTCTGTTTTCGTAACTAGTAGATAGATATACTTCAAAAGATGTGATCTTATTTCGTGTATGATATTTTAATTAAAGTCGTCTCATAGCAAACGGGGGCGAAAGAAACAGAGAGGCCTTGAGAACTAAGATTAATGGAAGCTGTTTTGTAAACTTAATAAACAATATTAACCTTTAGATTTCGCTTTTCTTAGAATATTAATATTGAAGTAGGCTAGATATTAAACAAACTTTGTATACTGAACTGTTGGAATATTAACTTATGGAATATTATAAAGTTTCGCTCCTGTTGTATGGTTATTTCAATATTTATATTATGATTTTCCTATATAGAACTCAGCTCACTAATTATCATATTATGTACAGTAAGTCAGTCAGTCAAATATTTCAGGCATTTAATTAAAAGAGAATTAAAATTTTATATACTTACTTATAAGTACCTATATAAAATTCCAGAAAAACAGCTCACCAGAGACTTCTATAAATAATTCATTTTATTCTTGGAAAACAATCCTTTTGAAAACATACATATTTCATAATTGTGTACAAAATATCTTCATCCATAAGTCAGTACTAGAAAAATAGCAAGAGAACTAAAGATTCAATAACATCTAGGTAAGTTAAAGTTGTTTCTGCTTCGTATAAAACTACAAACACGTTGTTCGGTAAACACGCAAAGTAAATAACTTAAAAGTAAAGCTTTATTACTTATAGTATCAAATGTCAGAGTTCGTGCTTACCACTGTATTTACAGCTCACTACTTATGTATGACTTTTGAAAATAACTACATTAATAAATAAAGTAGCACGAGAGACCAGAAATTTGGCTTAGAATGTGCAATTTACTTTGAGGCCGTCGTAGTGCATGGGAACAGGTGTGATTACTGTAAACACTACGTTTGTGGGTTCGATTTCCGCTTGGGAAACTGAAATTTTTAATACTTTCATTTCCTCGCTCTGGAAACAAGGCGAAGCGCTTCTTTGAGTTCAGTCTCTCAAACCTCGGTATTTTGGCGTCGTCCAAAGTCTCAACACAAGGTTCCTGAAATCTGAAAAAAATAAATAGTTATTATTTACTATCCTATTTTACGATCAACACAAACGCAACATAAAAAATAATTCTCTAACACATTTTTACAAAAAAAAAAAAAAGAGACAAGCAAAAAGTTAGCAATCGACACGTGAGATAACGATAGAAACGTCGATATTTCATGTCAACGACATCTCAACGGTGTACGCCGTCGCAGATATGCACGCAGCATCCGCTTTGTTCTGCAGATGACGGCTTTGTCCCCTCGTGACGTGACAATACTGTGCCAAAAGGCAAAATCAATAGAGACTACAGTGATTACTCAGTTTTTCAATTAAAAACAACTCTCTTTTATATCTAGAGTTGTTTACGAACAGGGTTCAGGAACAGAACTACATTAATATTTATTTATAACGCATATATAGTATGAAATATGTTAAATTATTTATAGGTAAGCGTGAATAAAAAACGCCAACAATATGATAATTTACAAAATCATTCCGATGTCCGTAAATCCGTCAACCTCTAGTAGCTTTTGTATTAAATAATAAAAAATATGGACCTAGTCAAATTTCGGGAGTTTTAAAGGGTGCTTTTAAAAGATTTTAATTTATTCACTTAAGAATTTAATTAAGATAATTACTTACTATTATTTGAAAATAAACAACCGAATTGGATGCCGGATATCATTATTTTTTTTTTAAATCAATATTCAATGAGTTCAAATTTAATATGTTTTACGTTTTTCATTTAAAATGCTCTGTCAATATTCTAAGAATCTCTTAACTCTCTCTTAAAGAATCTCTCATCAGTAGACAAATTTAAAAAATATTTAAAACGACCCAATATCATCGACGTCATAAATCTATACTAGTGCAGTTCGGTGCGCGCTGATTGAACAAGGTTAGACGAAATCGGCTTATCGTCCGTCGATGGAGTAAAGGGTATAATTTCATTGGAGTTCCCCGTCCTCCGTCATCGTCAGCCCAACACACGGCCATGCAAATTGACAATGCCTTCACTTTTTATCTCGGAAAAACGTAATACAATAGTATCACGTTTTAAAAGCACAATAGCTATGAAAGAATAGAATATCATAGAGTAATATTGGCATTAGGTACGTATAAAAAGTATATACACGATTTTTATGAATACTAGTAGCCCCCGTTCGGCTTCGCCTACTTCAACTAGACGAATATTTATTTTAGTACTAGTGGACCCGAACGCGGCTACGCCCGCTTGAACTATACGAATATTTATTAAATATATTTATGAAATTATTTTCATTTTTCAATAGAGAGATGCGTTAAGCAAGCTCATTTTGGGTGACGTTTTCTTACAACAAAGTTTGCAAATCGTTGCCTAGCAACGACAGTTGTTATTAACATGGCGGAATAAATTGCATGTCAAATTAATAAGTATTTTAATATATTGGTATATATGGAAAATATTACAAATATGAGAAAAAAAAAGTATACTATGTTCATCCCGAGACCCTCAAGTATCTCTATATGAGTATTTTATTACAATTAAATTAGCGATTTGGCCCTGATTGCGTAAAAGACAGACAGACAGAGTAACTTTCGAATTTATAATATAGGTATGGATATTTATTCAAATTAAAATTTTCATTTCTTCGCTTTGGTGTCGAGGTAGAACACGACGTTGAATTCCAACCAACACCCAATGAGTCCTGAATTCGGCGGAAAATATGGAAGATATGAAAATGATTACTAAATAGCTTTAATTAATAAAAAATTACGTGTCATCCCTTGTATCTATATATGTTTTATTAAAATTTTTAATAGTACCGCTTTCCCAACTTCTCTACTATATTTTTTACTTGGTAGTATTCAAGGACTTAATTAAACCTAACTATATATCATAGATACTTATTTCATACTTTAATCAATCGGCAATATAGAAAAGAACGATAACGGTTATCAATAAAAATCTATGCAATCATGGTATCGGTAACGAGTAATGGCGATAAGGACATGAATAACTCGTATTGTATTTACATTTAAAAGATAACATAATTAACGTCAAATAAGTAACCTATGAAACAATAAACAACGTCGAAGTGTTCATTTTTAGTTATAAAATAAAAAGAGTGCATCATGTATATAAAAATATTAATTCCAGTTATTCTTGTAGTGTTCAGTGAGTACCCTATACCTGTTTTATTTGAAATTATATTGTAAATGTACTAAAAGTCATATCTAAGGATAACAATATAATATTAATAGTGTAATTTCAACTAATTGCGTCAATTAATATATCTATTCTGAACCATTTCTAATTACTTTGTGAAATAAACACAAAATACTAAGAACAATATACTTAAAGCTATTTTTTGCAAAAATAATAAAGAAAACAAATGAATCACGATAAGTGAATAGCTACTGGCAACGGCCTTTAATGAAGTTTTGAAACTTTTCTAGGTGGAATCCTCATGGCAGCCCAGTCCAACGAACAGAACGAAACCCGTTGTTTTCGCTTTACTTGGCTGGGGCCAAGGTATGACAATCACAGTATAATCCTAAACGCGACGTGCGAGGATGCTACGAGGATGTCAGACGGAGTCCCTTGTGAATTGCCGTTGGTCGCATCATGTAAGCTTATGAAAACGTATAAATTTTTATTCTTATTTCAATTTTATTTATAATGTCATTAAAAACATAATATATTAAAATCACATTCGCAATAAAAGTGTGAGATTTTCAAAATTTTCTTCATGTTTTGAAAATCTACGAGCAATTCTGATAATGGTGAAATTACTTAATATATTATTGGGTTAAAATTTATAAATATTTATTAAGAGACACTAAATATTTTAATAAAAGAAAGGATGTAATTAAAATATAAACTATATCTTCCTAATAATATATATTTATTGTGCAATAACTGTGTAATACAAAGACCGAATTAAAATTAATATTTTATGGAGTTTAAATAGATATTTGGTACATCCGTCTGTAGATACAGTATAATTATATAGATACATTTTTTAGATGACGGCTCGTGGCCAAATGTTGAATACCTGTGGACCAATTACATGAACGACTCTACATGCTTGCTCGCTGACAACGATGTTTGCGCCCAATACACATATTATTTCAATGGCGTTGGTAAGTCATAACAATATATTGTTTACTAAAAATAATGAATATCAGTATGAAAATCAAATAAAAATATTTACTGCAAGTCTTAATAGAAAAATAATCGATAATATGAAAGGTCAGTCGTGGCGCACTGTGTGGATTCCTCTCGACTCGAGGAAATGAAATGTTTCATATTTTTATTTCTTCGCTTTGGTGACGATGCAAAGAGCAACTTTGAGTTCCTCCAGAATCCGGCGAAAAATGGAGCACACACTAGGTTCCCTTTGCCTACCTATGCTGTTTATGATAGATGAACCTCTTCATCGTAATGTAATCGTTTTTACTTTTTAGTCACGAGATTGCAATTTCACTAATGCACTTTGACACCACTTCATTATGTTTTGTTTTTTAAAACCCAATATATTGTTATTTTTCTTTTAAAAATAAATAAAAATAATAAAAGCTTAATATATAACTTGGCTCTTTTTACGTAACGTTTAAATTGCAGGAGAAATTATATTAAGGCATTCAAGTATTCTAACATAATTATTTGATATTTCAGTGGAGAATTCAACATATATGTGTACAAGAGCTGTCACTGCAAACGATACTGCTTTAACAAGTGGTTGCTATGTACAAACGAGAGGCAGCTACGCAACAAGAGTGTGCCTATGTCGCAGCCTCCCTGGCGGAGTCCCTTGTAATTCTGCAGCAGCGCCTCATCTACTACCCATTATAAGTTTTATAGCGTTTATATTTTTTATTCTATGGAAATAATTTTATAATTCGTTTTTAATCTTTTTTATAGATTTCTATTTATTGTAATTTAAATTGTATTTCGTCATTAATATGTTTTATTATCGTTCTGTGTAAAAATAAAGCACATATAACATATTATTGTTTTATTTATTAAAAATATGTATTTTTTTTTAGAATAAAATAAATTCCCATGAAATTAAGATATTTATGATATTAAAATTCAAAAGCGTAGAAAGGGCGGAGCCGGGTCGTCCGTGCGTACTCCAGGATAGTGTGGTGCTCACCCCAGGAATTTTATTTACAGCAAAAGTTGCCCCAAAAAATTAAAAAACAAAATTTACACAAAAAAAATATCTAAACAGCTACACTCTTGAAATCACATACGGCAGATTACAAATATTTGATTTCAATTGATTAAAACTTTCTAAAAATGTCTACAACAGCCTTCGATATCATATTGCAACATCATAATTATAAAAATAACATACTTTATATTAAATAATTATGAATAACGCGATAACTAAATATAAATATAAAAAATATTAAAAAATAAATTTTGCGTGAATTGGTACGACTCTACAGAAGATTTAAAGTAAAATCAACCTTCTTAATAAAGTAACAAGGCTTAAATTTGCATAGATAACGAAAAAGCTTGTACACGAAGATAATATGACGTGTCTCAAATGTCAATATATTGTCAACGCCGACAGTAACTATAGAAAGTGATAGAATTCTTAACTAAAATTATACTATTGACTTCCATTGCGGTGGAGTTCTATATCCACCGAGCAAAAACAATAAGTTTTCCAAAATGTATTCTGTCTTGACAAGAGTAAATGCAATATTAACTTATACTCTAAGTGTTTTAGCATGTTTAACGTTTTTGTGTTTTCTTTCCACGTTAACTGTGGACTATAGAACTACCGCTCAAATGAACACTGTAAAAGTAGTAGTGTAAGTAAATAAATACTTCATTATTATTCTAACCGTAGGGTTCGTTTATAATATTAACCTATAACTTAAATCCATGGTTCATACTGTCATTCTCGTTCGGCACAGATACTGGATACTGTGGATACTGTTTATTTAGTTTTAGATTACAAGTTGGCTGTATTTATGTGTACATTATACGCTACACTATAATTATATATCTTTTTTTACAGCAAGAATGTTCCTGACTATGGAGCTTCAAGGGAAAGAAATGATCTTGGGTACTTAACTTTTGATCTCAAGACTGATTTGTCCAACCTCTTCAACTGGAATGTAAAACAGCTGTTCTTGTACCTCACAGCAGAATATGTCACCCCAAATAATGAACTAAATCAAGTTGTATTATGGGACAAGATAATATTAAGAGGCGAGAATGCTTTATTAGATTTCAAAAACATGAACACTAAATATTACTTCTGGGATGATGGAAATGGTTTGAAGTAAGTAGTCTATTTACAGATTTAAAAGAAAACCTACCTTTTTTCCCACATAGCAAAAAGAGATGTAAGACAATGTCTCAGCAAAAAGGCCAATTTTCGAAACATTATTGTCACAACATTGTATATTGAGTTGCAGAAATCAATGTGCTTTGTTTACCAAAGTGGCCAAAATAAGGATAATTTAAATATAATATCATCACATGCTATCCCCCTGCACCCCTGTGGCCTGAAAAATGTTACTATTGAATTATACTATATATTACCTTTTTATTTTTTCAGAGGTCACAATAATGTCACATTAACTTTGTCATGGAATATAATACCAAATGCAGGCCTACTTCCTAACATCGGAGCTCTTGGCCAGCATTCATTCAAGTTCCCCATTGAATATACACAAAGCAGAGTGTGATTAAAGTATATAATTGTGTAGGTGAACTTGTGAATGTGTGTTATTTGATAAGACAGAATATACAGTTTATTTAAATCTTGACTTTGATTTTCGATTTTACTCACGATGAAAAATTGTATTTATTCTAAAATTTATTAATGATTTAAAAATATAATTATTACCATTAAATAATGCTGTTAGTATGAAAATACACATCATGTACATAATATCAAAGATGCTACACATCAATATTATCTGTAAAAGGACAAAGCTAGACAAAGGAAAGCTAATGCTATTCCTCACTTTCCTCCCAAATTTTGAATAGTAACATGTTTTTTCTCTGTCAAATCAGGGACTAAAATAATTACCCTCCCGAGTGGAAATTAACTCCACAATCATTACATTGATAGTCAGGTCCAGTATCAATGCACCAAACAAACCCCATTACCTGCTAAATAGACAATTATATAGTTAAGCAAAAATGGCTTAAAGGTAAAATAAACTTCCTGTATTTTATATTGTATATTTTGTCAATTAAAGTTTTAAAGATACATTATCATTAAATTTAGCACTACATTTTTTTCTACAGCTGGAAACTAATTTATGCTTTTTAATGATTTTAAATATATATATCTAAAACAAGTTTTTTTATATCTATTGACCAATGAAGTCTACTGGTAAAATATTAATAAACATTGTTATGTTACAATATCTGTGGTCTAAGGATAATTATAAATTAAATCTGTCATCTAATAAACTATTTATTGTATCCTTTTATTCCAACTAGTACAACACTAAGACCAAGGTTTGACCACGGCAGCACTACATGATTATTAATATCTATTTTTATAAATTTGAAAATTATATTTATTGTAAAAATTGTCTATGCTAATTATTTTAACCTTAATGTCTTTAAGGTATTTTCTATAAATCCATACAAGTATTACTTTATCTAAATTATTTCTACAATATTTTTCATGTACAAGACTCAGCATAGCAAAATATTGAGGTAAATCCTACTAAGTTATTATTGTAATCAATAATAATATCAAATAGGTTAAATAGTCTCAACATTCACCAACCTGTTATGGAATAAATCAATTGATCATATTCATTTTAATTTACTTGGTGAAATCACTACTTTCTGTTTTTAAAACTCCCTTATAACATGTGAAAAGGAAGATAATAATCAACAAATATATGGCTATAAGGAAAGGTTTTTTGATTAGACCAAAATACGACTCCTATCCATATAATTTTCTATGATATATTTACATACTTGTCTTGCAGACAAAACCAAGCATGCACTGGACATGACCACAACAAAATGTAGAAGTCAAGGTAATAAATGAAATGAAAGTGTTTGACTGGATTGATTAAGTTCATTTTAGTTTATATATTTTTGGCAACAACGTTTCGGCCACTGCACTAATCCATGGCTGCAGGTTGACCAAAGAATAAAGAGTTTTTATTTAAAAGTAATTATAGTACCTCTTTTGTTTTTCTACAATTGAAATAAATGTTAAATAATCCACAAATACTTAAATCACACAAAAGAAAACATTAATTAGCTAAAACTTCAATTTTAATTAAGGAAAGAACAGATTTTAACACAAATTTGGATAATACGATATACAAAATAACTCAAATCAAAATGGTATTTCGTGAAATTTGAACATAATAGAATTATATGTAAGTATATTACATTTCATACTTGTTTTAGAAATTTTCAAACTGGACTTAGGGCTAAACAAGAGTTATAATAAGACTTGAGATTATATTATATGGAATAGAAAGCATACTATACTAAAGCTCAACAAATTTAAATGATATTTACCTATTATTTATAAATTTAATACACCAAGCTAACGTCAAACGTTATCTATAATTATATTTAAATTCTGCGTGAGTAGCAGCAAAAATAACTGAGTTTTCCATGCTATGATCCCGTCTAATTTCAATTCTTTTACATTTTCTACATATACATTTTGAACCATAAAATAATATTATTGCTTTTGATTATGATATTTTTGAGCTGTAGATTAGTTTCGAAAATTATAACATTACACTACATTTGTGCAAAATTTAAACTAAAACTTATATTACGTATTGTGTAACACAAGAACAGGTAACATTTAAATTCTAATAGGTAAATAAATGTTAGATGTTTTTTTTAATAAACTAATATTAAAACATTAGTCTTGGGTAGCAAAGAATATGTTTTAACAACCATATTACAAGAAATATAAGAAATCAATAACAGACACTTCTATTATATGGAAATTTAGAAGTTTTATTTTAGAACATGAAGAGCTCCGAGATTTCGAGATAACATTTTGCGTCAAGAAAGCTAACGATGCATTTTTGTCTTATTTGTAACCTATAAGTATACAGATCTACTTTCGGAATCAATAAAGTACATTTCTATAAGCAAACCAGACTATTTTTAAACCAAACGTATTTTAAAATTTTAAATCACTTAATATTTAGCATTAGTACTAATAAAAATATATGCTTGTAAACATATGTATAAATTTATAGGAAAGCCGCCATTCCGATTCACCATAATATGCGCGAAGCGAAAAATGCGTTCAGCCCAAAATATACTTTTACCTTATCCTACTTGGCATGAGATTTGCACTTTTTTGTATGAAAGAATCAAATGACAACAAAATAAATAATTAAATATTGTTTGTATACCCCAAAAGTTTTATAGCACATAAACATTTAAAAAGTCACAAATTAATTAAAATTTCGTGTGCACTCCAAATACTGAAGGACGGTTAATTATTAACGGTGCAATTACAACGTCCTTTAATAATAAGACTATATCTATGAGACAGTCCATAGTATATTGCTTGCATGCTCTAACGTGATTGATAATCACGAAACCTACCAAAATTCTACCGTAGCTACGTTTACTTTTCTAACATCCAAAGCATTTTCGCATGAAAAAATAGTTCATATTAATATAACGCGCCACATTTCTCTAATCGAGCAAAATTTTAACGTTATCATTAAAGTACAAATGACTCACATTAATTCTAAATAGTATCAAAGAATATCATAAACAACATTTTTAAGAATATAATACAGACTAAATTAAAAAAATTGTACCTATTTACTGAGTTTACAAATAATTGATAAGTACAATAAATCTTCATAAGGTCATCTTTGAATGTGATTTATTTTTGAAAAAAATAAGAGAAAATTTGTGTAGTCAGCTAATATTTCAATTATGTTTACAAATTTTCCTTGTCTGGTACATGAATTAGTTTTTAATAATGAATATTAAAATAAATAAATATATTCAAATTATTTGTGATAAAAATAATTAATAAATTGAATAATTATAATTATTTTTTGTTGAAATATGTAATACAGATGAAGAAAAGTAATGTTGATTGAATCGATCGAAATAATTATTCATCAATTAATTATTAATCTCAATAGATATTTTTTATCCATTAGTAGAATGTTTGATTTTCTGAAACAGCTACAGTAGGACACCATTAAAAGTTAATTTACAATTTGAAGTTGGTTGCATCGAAAGTTGATGTAAAATTATTATTACTTTCGATCAATAAGATGGAAGAAAGTAAGGACTCATTTTAATATATATAAATATATATATATATATATATATATGTCCAAATAAGAGGGACGAAAAAACAAAAAATGTGTTTTTACAAAAAAAATATAGCGTTGTGTAGCAAGTTGTTTAATTTAAAGAAGTTTTTTTTTATTCATAATGTTAATAGAATTTAGAAGAATCTCACACTACATTTTTTCTAAATATTGCATGAAGTTATGAAATTTTTTAATTTAATATTTGTAGAAAATATAAATCAATGATTTAAATATACTAATTTAAAAAAAAAAAATGATCTCTGTGTTTATTATTGTGCACTAACTCAATAAAAACATTTTTTTACTTACTTATGGACTTGGTACCTTTACTATATTTTATATCCTTTTTGTGCCAAATGTTTGATTAATACAGAGTATAAAATAATTAAAACAATAATGATAATTGCATGATGAAAGTTATATATATATAAATGGTATGCTTATTGTAGTTTAATATTTAAAATACCTAACAATGCATAAAGCTTCTAGGAAAAATCAAAATATTTTTATTTATTGTATTGTCAAAAGCTACAATTCATTATTCCCAGTCTTGTAACTGTTATCATAAAATATTCTTTTACAACATAAACAACATTGAAAGTTTATATTATACATTTTTAATAAAATGTTATAACCTCAAACTGTTAATCTCAGTGTTATAACAAAAATTTTGCATGGATGTGTCGCAAAGTAAAACTTTTTGAGAAAATTTAGTTGTTTATCAACCTTTTAAAAGAAATATTAAATGACTAATCCCTTAAATAGTTATAACTGTTGATAATTGAAATTGTAATAAAGCTTTTTTAGTTATAAAGGAAACTGATTTTTTTTTCACAATGAAAATTTTGATATATATTTATTTATAACAAGTTTGTATTTAACAAAACAATATAAAAGTTTGAGTTAAACTAAGGCTTATAATTATTTAATGCATGTAAAATCCTCATTTATACATAAAACTGAGGAAATCCAAAACATATATCTTTCATCCATACATTTCTTATATTCATCTTTTAAAATAAAAAAAAATACCAGAAATACAAGATGTAGATTCATAATAATAAATCTCATAAGCGAAAATATTTAGTCAGATTACTGAATTTCATTTATTCAATAGTCATTTAAAAAAAAACTGTGCAATATGACAGTAAAATTTTCTACATACATACATACTGCTTATAACAATTAACATCAAATACATACAACCAATAGAGAAACAGTTATATGGCAATAAATCTACAATTTAATACATATTCATTGTTACACCGTTTATAAGAAATATGAAAGATACACACTGTCAAAAGACATAGAATCTAAAATCTGTTCAAAGATGTATATTGGAACGGTGGCCATCAGTGTCCGCACAAGAAACAAACACATGTGTGAGTAGAATGAGTCACATGTGCAAACACACGTGGGGAGAATAGGTCACGCGTACACAGACAGTTATAGGGGGGAGGATGGGGCTCAGAGGCACGGGTTGGCCGGTGGTCGTCACGCCCCTGACAGAGGGGGCCCGTCTGTCTGCACGTCTTTGTCCTCCATGGGGGGCCCGTAGGATTTATCTGAACCATACCTCCTTGACAAATTCAACATCTCCCTAAGACCCTGAAAAAATTTAGTTTGGTTTTCAGTTTTACACTTTATTCTGCATATAGCAGGGACACATAGAAGATAGTATCAAAGCAGTTTATACTCTGCTTTCCATTTATGGAAATGAAAATAAATAGTTTCTACATATAAGTGGCAATCAAACCCACAACTATCATGTTCACAGTTAAACGCTGTCCCACTGTGCCCTGGTGGTCTCTTGTATTTGTTTTATTTTAATTTTGTATTCTTATACAACTCTGGCTAGATTATAAATATTATATGTTTATTATACATATTATACGGAATATTTAAAATGAAAGTTTATATTATAAATAATTATTATGTCAAATAATGCTTCAACAATCTGTCTATATAAAAGTAAAATCAAAGAAGATGTATTCAATACATATTGTGGTGGAAATATAAAAGTTAAACTTTAAAATATTTTTAATTTAATAAGTATTTCCATTACCCCATCCAAATCCAGAATAAAAGGATAAAAGAATCTATCTAATATAACTTTAGAATGAAACATGACCTTAGTGCAGTATTAACATAAGTTTAATCCACTTAAGAGGTTTTTGAAGAGATTAATGCATTATAATAAACCTTGTCAAAGCAAGATAAATTTTAATTGAATTATAAATAGATAAAAAATATAGTAATTGTATGGCACTATATGCGACATAAATATGATATGAAATAATAATATGATGGCATAGTTTAATAAAATAATAAAGATATACAAAATGCTGAATAGTGATTATATAGTTGAACCGCGCAATAATAACAGAATAAAATTGTTAGCTATAGCTATAGGTTTTTGTAACTTTGTTGCTTTCAGTATAATTCTGAGTGTCTATCCATTAGTCAATAATTAACAAAATTAAGTAAAAATAGTAAAATGCCTATCCAAAACTAGTGTGTATAAAAGCTGCATGTTGGTTCTAAGCACCCATTATGTGTGGATTTCCAGACATTCATGTGGGAATGGAATAAATGAGAATTTATTCTTTTCTATTATATTAGGTCCATGAAAATGAAGGTCAAGGATGATAACTTGTATTTTTTAGTTTTACATTTTACTTTTTAAATAACATGGTAAGTAATGAACAATTGGTATTAAAGTATTCTATTTTCTGCTTTTTGCTCAAATTATAATCATTGTAGGTTTAATGGTGTTAAATGGTTTAATTTAATGGTGCACTTTGTTATCCAAAATATGAATTATTTATTTAATAACAAAATCACCATGATAAGTTTCTAAAAATGAAAACAAAATTAATTTTTAAATATAATTTTAAAAAGTTTCTTACCTTATTTTCAGTGATAAGCCTTTGGTAAAGTTCTTCCTCTTTCCTTGAGTCTCCATTTTCATCCATATTGATAGCTTTGTACATTATGCTTGTCATTTCATTAATCCTCTCTGACTGTTGGCGGATCAACTGAAAGTTTTATAATAGTAGAATGTTGCAAAGATATGTAAATTTACTACGTACTACTTATATATTAAGACTATGATAGGAATATTAAGATGCAATGTTTAAATATAGGCATTTTAAATATATAATATCAAAAATATACAATTAATCAGGTAAAATGGTTTCATTTGATAACTGTCCATGTGCACAGTCATAGAGTGTGTATTTTGAATAAGTAAATACTTTGCTATAAAAAAAATCATAATGTGATGGTGATAATGACATGATATTCATTCAATTTACTTGTTAATATTTTTTATTCTTAATGTGTGAAAATATAACTCACTTCTTGTTGTTTATCATTAATTGCTGCAGTGAAGTCTATCCGTGACTCCCATATTCTCTTTTCAGTGTGCTGTCTGTACTTAGACATGATGAGTTCCAGAGCTTTTCTATGTTCTTCCAAAGCAGCTCGTAGTTCACCATTTTCCCTCTGTACATCTCTCATTAAACGAGACTCCCGTTCCATGCTTGCTATAAGTTCTCCTCTTGGTCTCTCTCGAGATGCTTCATTAAGTGTATCCACCTCTTCTTTGTACTAAAATAATATTTTTCGAGGTTTACACTAAATATTGATGCTACCCATACCTTTCAATAATAACCAATTCTTTTCAAAATAAATTTAATTATATATTTCAATTATTTGACCGTTCTATATTTACGTCTAAAGTAAAAACATACGTTAAGAATTTGACATAGTTAGGAGGCAGTTACGTGTAGAAGTACTCACCTGTTTAATTGTATAAATTTGTCGGTAAGCTGTTTGAGTCTCAGTCAGCAAAGCATCCGCTTCTGTCTCGCGTTCTTTGAGACGTCCAGCTAATCTTTTAGCGTCCAAAATAATTTGTTGTATGGTCAGTGACATCTGAAAAGACCAACAATCTACAAAAAAGTTCGATTTTATGGATAAATTTCTGGGAATAGTTTTCACCGCACAGACCCTGAATTCCACACAATATAGAGACGCAAGTAACGTATCATCTAATATATTAATGAATTTAACCAGCGAAAACACAAATTGTAATTATAAATCCCAAACGACGCACATCAGCTGTTTCGTGATTAGTGTTCGGCAGCCATTAGCTTTCATTAGAAGCTGACTACAATGCTCACAATTTTGGTGGACTTTCACATAAAATCCAATAATCCTAAGAATAGTATATTGAAGCGAGTGTGAATGAAAAAGAAACAGTTTACTACATCGATTTAATTTATCACCGTAATATTTATGACATGACCTTGATAGCATTCACAAAGATTACAAATATGTGAATGTAATATTCTATGAAATCATAGACAATATTTATTGTTTCTTTTTTTTATATTCCTCAATAAAAAGAATGTTTAAATTTTAATAATTGACATTTGAATTTTTGTGTGTAACTGAATTTAAAGATTTGCAACAAGACTATTATGTAGTATGTAAAACTTTTGTTTGATCTTCTCTTTCAAGTTTCAAACGTCTATTGACAATAGTTGTCAACTTGTCATCCAGGATTGTGTCCAGCATCACTTGAGGCCTCGACCCTTCTAAACAAAATGTGTTCTGTGCTTCTAAAACGCATATGTCAATGTCACATTCACTTACAAAATATACAAATCTGCAAGCTTAGGAATTCTATGTTTACAATTTACTTTTGAGATGCTACTACAACGCCTTAAAATTTATAGTCTTACAACTCGATGGGAAGTGTTAACCTAAGAAAGGTATTTTTAAAAACATATTTCCATTTGTGTATTGTAGAAGTTTAATAACTAATAATAATATTATTATCAAGCTGCGTCGTACACTAAACTGTTTGTAAAATAGGTAATGTAAGTTCATTACAAAACATATTTTTACAGAAAAATCTACATAATAAAATAAATATAATACGTGACAAATATTACGTAAAGCGATAAATATTACGGATAGCGAGTGATTCAAACAACGGTCCGTAGTAGTTCGCATATAGTAGACCGCGCTTCGGCTTTAGGGCTCCGACCAATAATTTCGCCTGCTCTCGGCTTCCCTCAAATATAGGATGGAAGTGTCTGTGCTCCTTTTACGGGATCAGCACATAGGGTATACAATTTTAAACCCATACCTACCTAAAAAAAAATTAACCACGCTATACTACGTGTGACGCAGTTACGAATACCAATAATGTAAGCACTTACTACTATAAAATTGTTAATTGTTTTTATGAGATGGTAACATACAAGGTGAATGTAGAAGTGGTTAATTGTAACTGAACTGAACTGTTTTCTGCTCAAGTGGCACGCTCTAAACGCCATGATTAAAGTATAGCATAAGATGGTAAATAACATAATATAACATTAAAACTCTTTATTTTTCACCATGATGCAAATACAAATAATATATAATTTACAAAAGCTTAAATAATTATAAAAGACGGCCGTCCGATGTCGTCCAGGCAATAATCTTTGAATATAAATGTTGTGAAATGGATAGGTACTGAGTACATCTCATTGACCACCATTCAACCGTCGATCGCATTACATCCTGTATAATCTATATATATAAAATCGAAAAGTCACTCACTCATCACGAAATCTCAGAATCGACATGTGCTAGGAATCTGAAATTTTGCATAGGAGTTATTTATAGGACGTAGGTGCACGCTGACGGGAATTTGCAATATTCGACTTCGAAGGGGTTGTTTTTGGGGTCGAAAGTTTGTATGAAACTTCGTTACTATAAATGCTAGGAGTCTCAAATTTTGCAAAGACGTCACTAGGACGTAGTCATGGAGACAGAAATTAATAATAACATAGTTCACGCGGGTGAAACCGCGAGCGGGCCGCTAGTAAAATATATACGCATGTATAACAATTACATTTAAAAATAGAATATACTTACACTATAATTGATAAAAAAAAATCAGTTTCCTCTAGAACCTAGTGAGACCACACTCCGTTCCCTTCAGAACCTAGTGAGACCACACTCCGTTCCCTTCCATTTTCCGCCATTTTCTGGAGGCATTGCCTATTAAGAGGAGGAACCCAACGCCGCGCTTTGCCTCCACACTAATGCGAAGAAATGAAAATATAAATTTAAATAAATATATCATTTCCTTAAGTGGGGATCGAACCCACAACCAGTCGCGTTAACAGCCACACACTTGTACCCCTGCGCCACGATTGGCCTCTGTATTATTATTATATTTATATATTTCAATACTTTTAGAGAGCTTCCGCTTCCGTAGCTTCGCTGTTTGGACAGTGAACGATTCATTGTAGCAAAGGGTATGGCACAAACGTATCTCCAGTACATTATCATTTTGGCAGCGGAGATTTAGTGGAAACCTGGAGTTGGAGCTAAGAAAGGAAAAGCGCTGCTTTAGGTAAGCTGGAATTTCAGGATGGAAGACGATAGAGTAGAGGAAAGAAAGAGTTCGACGATCTTTAATAGGAAGCCAGTGAAGCTCTAAAGTTATGCTAACTGATGTTATCAAACTTCTTCCGTCCATAAATTAACCTAATAATGAAGTTTTAAAGGCGTGCCAAATTTTTAAGGATTTGCTGCGATAAATCTAGGTAACTAGGCTAGAGTTATTTTGGTTTTCATTGGCAACAATTTTTTTTTCCATCTTTTCAACCTATCTATACTTACCGCAGTACAACTTGCGGCTCAGTCTAGGAGAGAGTGCTGTCCACCATGACACCTAGATTTTTAACAGCGCCGTAATATTCCAAGTTACAGTTGTCGGTCAATAATAAATGATAAATATTTTATTCTTTTATTATTATATATTTATTCAAAACATTTTTAAATTACAGCCTTATCACTTTATTTAGTAACACAGTCAAAACAGAAACAAAGATATAAGTAATGCTAACTTAACGCACAGTATATAAGTAGATACTTTTTACGACTCACAAATGATGTTTCGCTAGAAATTCTTTGATAACTTTGTTTACTTTTACCGGTTCTTCTTGTTGCATAAAGTGCCCGCAACCTTCTATTATTACCGTTTCAATACACATATATTCCCGCCTCATTATATCCAAAAGAGTTCTGCTCAAGTATTTCTCGTTTTCACCGTGCGCGAATAAAAATGGCACTTTTTCCTCATGTATACTTTCCGGCCACGTGTAGGCGAAGATTGCCCGGTAATAATTCAACGGTGGTGTTAAGCCAGCTGAAATTAAGTAATCTGTTGTAGAAATGTATGTATAGTATACCTACAATTTAAAATTCAAAATAAGTACGATATTTATGATATTAAAAGTCTTTACGCTCTCATCATAACCATCCATTATTCTAGAAAAGTACATATCGCACCTTTAGATTTATACACCTAACAAACCTCACCTAATAAAAAAACCATGATTTTGAGAAAGAAACATATATATTTAATAAATTTAAAAAGCCTTTGCTAGTGTATCATCTAAACCGATGTTGTAAGCCTAATTTTTGTACAAAAATGTGATTGTACAAATCTTTATTTGACGTTTCCCAAAACTTGATATTTTTAAAAGGTCACTATAATTCTAAAGGTGTTATACTTATAATATGTAAATTAAGTATGATGAAGTGCAATGATGGACACTGCCATCCAACATCCGAGGTCCATGACTAACCAAAAATATACAGCTACTAAAAATAATTAATTAGAAGGTCAACCTACTCTGTTTTCCAAACCAATATTTATAGCATTCAATGTCTTCATCAGTAACATGTTCCGCTTTCTTTTTAAAGGCTTTATCGAAACCTGCTAAGTTGTTCATTTGTAATAAAACTTCTGGTAAATTTGGAATGCGGAATAGAAAAACATATCTGAAACAAAATTGAAAGATTAAAAAATATAACAACTGACCTACATGCGGGTACAATGTAAGTAACATAACAGAATACCTTATGTGGAATTTTCATCTTAAATTTAAAGTTAATGTAAGAACTACTAAATCTAATAACTTTTATTTCTTAAACAATTGGCACTTATTAAAATACACTTAAATATTACAATATGCAATTTTTTGTTAAATAAAGATTTTAACTATTTTATTAAAATAATTAATAATAATACATTGATATATAATTACTATGGTTATAACTAAAAAAATAAATCAATAAAGAAAATGAGGTCAGTCGTGGCGCAGATGCACAAAGTATTACTGTACACACTACTGGTTGTGGGTTCGATCCCCGCTCAAGGAAATAAAATATTTATTTAAATGTATATTTTCGCTCTGGTGTCGAGTTAAAGCGCGGCGTTGAGTTCCGCCACTCAACACGCAATGCCTCCGGATTTCGGTGGAAAATGGGGTACGGAGCGTCCTAACATTAAGTTCCTTCTGCCTACACCACTGTGTGCTGGATACAGCCAGAAGTTGATTTATTTATTTTTTAATAAATCGGTAAAAAAAACATGTTACTTACAAAGATTTCATGCACTGTTCAAATGTAGTCCACATTTGACGTAACCAAACACTGAAAGAAGTGCTTGACAATAACACAAGAGCATCTAACACCTCAGGGTAGGTGTCTCGTAGTTTACAGGCGACCACACCGCCCCAGTCGTGGGCGACCAGAATACATTTACTGTATCCTATAAATAAATATAATTTTATAGTGTAAATCTTCTGAATGTAAGCTCAATGGGTGTCGGTTCGACTCTAAGTCGGGGGAATGAGTGTATTGGAATTATTTCGATTTGTTACTGTGATAACACCACTCAACTACTCAACGCTAAAGCTCAATTCTTGAGTGATACTAGGTTATACTGCCTTTCCTGCTATGCTATATAGGGAAAAAACATGGAACTGAAATTAAAAATATCTATATAATTACAAATAGATTTACACAGGCCAAAACGCTTATAAGTAGGTATAACAAATAGCTCTTTAAAAATATATATTTATACATTTTTACATTACATTCGGTATGAAGAACAAAATATTCGTTTTATATATATTAAGTACATGTTTTACTTTTCAATGTCATAAGAATCATTAATATATGTGACAATTAAATGATGCTATTGATTATTGCGGCTTATGATGTCATAGATGTAAGAACATTACGATGGAGAGTTTTACATCTGTACTGTGTAAGTAAAGTATCGAAAGTGAAAAATTTCTTTCATTGTTTTGAAGTACTATCAAGGGTACTTTTCGTTTACAAATACAGTTAAAAACGCATAAATAACTCTTTGTTTTAATTTTGAAACAATCTCATCAAAACTGTACTTCTCAACCGTTCAAAAGAGCTCCTAGGGATTGATAGACTAATTATTTCACGGAATATTAATATCTGTAAGTACTTCTCGTCTATTTTCACCTGAAGGGCTTGGAGATAAAAAAATAAAATAAAATAAAGACTCTCATAAAAAAAAGATAAAATTAATAAAAAATCAATAACTAGGATTATATTACCTAATTCATGTATCAAATCTTTAATATCGTCGGCCAATATATCTATTTTGTAATGTTGAACACCCTCTGGTCTTTCGGAGTCCCCGTAGCCCCTCATATCGACAGCTACACATCTGTGGAACATTTTAATTAATGTTACATGTCATATACATTAACAAATGTAGACAGAGTTTACTTCTTTATATATTGCAATAGAGAAAACAAAAACCCTCGGAATATAAGTAACTAAGCTCGATAATTCTAGTTCTTAGTTGTAAATCTGCAGAGAACTAGAGATTATTGGCGTGGCTTGGCTTTTAATGTTCAGCAATTAATATTTTAAATAAAATCAGAATTCACAGAAATTTTACTGATATTTTAAGGAATAAAATATTTTATATAACAATTTATTAAATAGATATAAATGTATTTAAAAATATTATAAATATTTACCTATAATCTTTATTAAAGTAAACAATTTGATGTCGCCATGAGTACCAGAATTCGGGAAAACCATGAACAAATAACATTAAAGGTTTTGAAGGATCGCCGCTCTCTACGTAGTGCAGTTTAACTGACTGAAAAAAAAATGTGATAAATAAATGCTGAAAATATATTGACTTAGTAGAAAATTTGCGAAGGTTTACACATTTGTATACCGGCAATCTGTACCTACAGTACTCTATACAATCCATAGGAATTTTAGGAAAAATAATTAACTGGGTAAAGTTAATATAAATAATAATATTCATAATATTTCATACATTACTCACACGTTTTAGGTATTCTATACATTGCCAAGGTATTTTATTGAATATCTAATTATATAGATTGCCAGGAACATATGCAAACATTCCATAGAAACATTTAGTGATAGGTGTAACTTCAATAACAAAGTCCAAGGGCACCATGTAAAATCGATGTGTACTCGTATTAGAGTAACATTAAAAAAATATCTTACTTAAAAATTAATTCAAACAAGAAGCCGTATCAAAGTGGCTTTGTGGCAAAAAATTACATTTTTTCGTATAAAGCGAAAAATTCAAGCCAATCTAAATGTTGTCTTTGAAATTTTAGCGTGTACTTACGACTTCAATTATAATTATTATGTATGTAATGTAAAAGCCATCTTGCCGAAGTTAAAAAACGTTTGACTGCAATCGGGATGACTGTAGGTTAAATGGGGGAATGATTAATTTTCATCTCTCTGTTCTAATAGGTACAGCGTATTGAATTCAGGCGGAAAGCGGAGACATTGCTTAATGCTATGTTAGCTCTTTAACGCTTCTTTGGTTATACAAAGCGTCAAACTAAAAAACCTTTTAAAAATCTTCTTTCAAAGTACGAAGGTAGCGTTTTTAGAGATTACGAAAATTATTAGGCCTTCAAAAGTTCTTTGACATTTTTCAATTATCATAATTAAATACGCTGGGCCGCATAAGTTCACGCAAGGTTAGAAAAAAAATGTGGACATTCAATCGTGGAAACTTAAAAAAAAGTGTTAACGTCATTGTGACTACTTGAAAGGAATGTAATTCAAGTAATCATAAATAGTACCGTCACGTCAGACCAAAAAGCTGTATGTGTAGAGTTATATTAAATTGAAATAGAAAAGTATTGTGAGTTTGTTCTGGTCCGGGTCTTATATTATAACATATTTATGTAGTAAATATTTTCATCATCACCTATATTTGTTTGTTTGTAATAGAAAATATTCATGGGCTCTACATTTTACGATTTTTAATTTCTATCTTTTAACTATCTTTTAAAAAAAATGTTAGCAATAGTTGTAATAGAATTTTTCTACTCGAACCTGAATGTCAAAGAACTTTTGAAGGATAGGCAAAGATGCAAAGAGTTTCTGTTATGTAATATTATCTCTTTTTTACCGTACAACCTCTTTCGTGTGTATTTAACATGACACTGGCGTAGTGATTTTGTGCTCAACTGGCACGCTCGCAACGCCATAATAAAGAGAACAGAATAGAACAGAGGCAAAAAGAATATAGTGCGAGTATGAGTTTAAGAAAAGGTGTAAATACTAAATACTTAATAATATCATGGGTTGTTTAGTTTTTTATGATTTTTTTAGCTTAACGCTGTATTCCGCATGTAGCAGGATAGGCAAAAGTAACCTATTGTTAAGACTGCGTTCCCCACTTTCCGCCAAATATTAGAAGCTTTGCCTATGTAGTGGCGGGACTCAACGCCGCCCTTTTGTCTTGATACTAGAGAGAAGAAATGAAAATAATGATAAAGAATAATACATGCCCCTAGGTGGAGATCGAACCCACCCACTTATTAGTTCAGATAAAAGAATATAATTAAAATACAAACATTGCACCGGGCAGAGAGTCGACCTCATAACATTCATAGAAACAGTCGGACTCATTGCAAATGTACTACGTGCGATAAGTATATACCTATCAAATAAACTTTAATAAGTCAATTATATAAGTTTAATATTTTTTTATTGTTTAATTTTATTTAATTTGCATGTTAAATTGTAAGAAAGAAAACGCAAGGACAAAATAAGAAAACGTCAATAAAATTATATCCATTAGTTAAGTACTTCAGGAATACCATGTATCGGCTATTTCGTGATAAAGTATATAGTAATGTATGGATTACGTCGAGCCAATGCGTATTGCGAAAACATTTTATTATATTACGAGTATATAGTACTGGAATAAATACGTAAGACGTTCCGCTTTCTGGAGTTCGAACTGTTCCGGTGAGTTGCCTGGTTAGTTGGCTTAGGAGTTGATTGTCAATTTTGAAAAAGAATCAGCTTCACGCTGTATTCCGTACACAGCAGGGTAGGCAGAGGGAACGTAGTGCTAAAACATTCCGTTTCCCATTTTTGAAAAAAATATATGTTGATAGATGTTCCTCACATATATCTAATATTAATAAATTTTGATTACTGGAGGATAATTATACTATTTATTACACGTGTGCGTACGTGTTTATGTAGATGTTATTTATTTAGGTTGCAAAAACTGCCGCGTTAGATGTCATCAATTCATATCATATTTTAAACTTAATATGCTATAATGCACTTTTTTATGTAAGCAAAATATATAATACTATAATCACTTTTTTTTTATTTGCACGCTCTATTGAAGAAATGAAAATAGTTCTTTCCCCCAAGTGGGAATAGACCCCACAACCGTCGCGTTTTCAGTCAGACCTTAAGTAGAGGTTTTACCATCACGGCCTCAAGATGTAAAGTTATTTATTTATGATGAATTATGTAAAAAATACCTACTGAACATATTTTAAATATTATTCTTTCTTCGCGTCCACTAAAATAACTATTGATATTAAAAATTGAAGTGTATAGATATTAAATATTCTTCTTCATGATTGTGGGAACTAAAAACCGCGATACAATTATTAATATTAAACTATTAATTAATACAGATATTTGACAATAAACCTTTTTTGCTTTTTGCACGAATTAGTCATCTATAACACGTATGCGATCAAAACGTCATTTTATCACTATAATGATATGAAACTTTATCTTAATCTATTACTCAATAATTTAGACAATTTCACATCTTCTAAAATATTTTTTAGTGTCACGCTATGTTAAGCACACAGTAGGGTATCCGGATACTAGTGTCAAGACACTCCGTTCTCCATTTTCCAACGAATTCTAGTATCACGTGATGAGTGGCACTATCATAAGGCTATTACCAATACAAAATAAATGTCATAATCAGCGAATGAAGCACACATATGAGCAATACAGTCCATTCGGTATTCTAAACAATACCTCGGCAATGTATAGAATACCTAAAATGTGTAGTTAATATATGAAATGTTATTTATTTTATACCTACTATGTCTAGGTATTCTAATTTCTATACAATACCGAAGACCCAATGGAAAGTCGGTTGCGGGCAAGTAGGCAATAACCGAGTTGTCAGGTCAAATTATATTAGTTAAGTTTAAAAGCTCAATTATAGATATATGGACCAAGATATATTAAATTTACTCATCGCCGGTGGCACAGCAGATACCTTATACAATCTCTAGGAATTTAATTCATTGCCTTTATTTATCATATCTCATACATTGCGTGGATACCCCAGGTATTTTATATATTACCGAGGTATTGTATCGGATACCTGAATTATACCACAGATTTCTGGTTACATAAATATAAAATACATAAATATAAAATGATTATTGTTTATCTATTGATGAGTAACGATGTATAGATAAGTGACCTAATCTTATAATACTTATTACGTTTTCTGATCTGGGGAATATACTCGTATAATTATTAGTGTTGACGGTTGTTCATGCAATATTTATGCGTAAATTAAACGAAATTAATGCGTTAATATTGTAAACTTTTTTAAAATGGCGTAAAATTATTGTAAAATAATATAAAAAAATGGATTTGGGTGTTAAAGTGTTTAGTATATTTTTTTTGGTTTTTAAACTTAGTCCGCAGATCTTCTTACAAGTTCTTATGAATTAAATTTTTCAGCGAATTTTTTTTTCTTAGTAAAATTTCTATAGTCTACAATTATGATTTTATAACAAGAAATATTTTTTTAACTATATTAAACTTTAAAAATATGTGTGTAATGCGTGCCTTAAAAAATTATAACTCAAAATCTAGCGAAGCGTGATTGTTTTTTTAATTATCCGACGCGCCTGTCATAATTTAAAAATAACCCTATCCTTGGGGTATATCCACCTCTCGTATAATAATATCTTAGTTAAGTTTTATACTTAGTTACTAAACAGATTAATATTTTTAAATAGATAAAAATACGAAAAATATTAGATTGGAATATTAAAAAATATCAAAATTATAACTTACATTTGCTTTAATGTACTTATGTACTCCATATTTTGGGTCGGAAAGTGCCGCCGGTGGTTCCAATTTTAGTTTTGTCGCCCACGGATTTTTGAAAGGATTTCTTAATATATTTATAATTATTTCTAAACATGCTCTGATACCAACTATTATTGATAAAATATTACCTAAAATGAAACGGTAACCGACCGCGAGTAAATTCATGTTGGAATATTCTTATACGAACAAAAAACACGTTTAGTATGAACTACGTCGAATACTTCACTGAGTAAATAATTACGCGCTCGTCACAAGATTCAGATAAGTGCTAAATTGACGATTCCTGGTTCTTTATGAGCATCTAAGCCGTGATATAAAAGTAGTACCTACATAGTTTAGTAGTAGATAAATTTGTGCATTTTCAGCACGTTTTCAGCACTGGCTACCTCAGAAAGATTATAGAAATTTTATTTATTTTCAAATCATTTACTGTATGATTTCTAAAATATATCTCTTATAGATTTGATATGTGAAGTTTGCTCAGGGTTGTTATTTGCACTGATTTTATTTGAAGAATAAGATCTAGAGTTGATCTCGGTTGCATGAGTCAACCGAGTTCATTCTTTATACAGTCGTGGCCGTCCTGAAGTTAAGTTCTCTGAACTTTTGCGCAATATTCACTCGGGAAGAAAATAATAGAAGAAAAATCATAAAAACAAAATCTTTATCTTTTTAATATTATGTATATATTTTTTATTGAACACGTTTTATGTATGTATGTATATATGTATATATGTGTAAGTATATATTGTTTTTCAATATATGTATGTATGTATGTATGTATGTGTAAAGTATATAAACATTAAACACTTTTTATGTAAGTTTATTTTTATATTATTGACTTATTTTATTATATATTATTTGCATAAAATTTGCACTGAGACGTTGTCCCCTTTCTCCTCATTACAATTTATCCGTAATGTTTCAAAGGTTGTCTGGTAGAGATTGCTTAAAGCAATAAGACCGCCTTTGCATACGTGTTTTTCTTTCAATTTTATTTGTGTTGTTCTTTGTATATATTTCTTTTATGTGTGCAATAAAGTATATTCTATTCTATTCTATTCTAAAAACAAATCTGTGCAGCCATCTACAACCAACTTCAGGACGGTCACGACGATCGTATGTATCTACGAATTTGACCCATAAATTTAATAAAGAGATAAAAAAAAGTTTAAAATTTGAATAATTAAATAAATTAAATATATTGTAAAAATAATAATACCAAATTCTATTTATATTACTTTTACAAAAAAAATAGAAAAGTCAGCGCTGTCATGTCGTGCTACTTAAATTGCTTATGTATGTATAATGTTTCATATTCATGAATTGCATATTTAGATTTGAAATGCATGCGTTTTATGCAAATTATAAAATTGGCTCAGTCAACCAACAAATAACAAAATCAACTAATATGCAACTATGCATATAACGGCGAAATTAATAATATAATATATATAAGCCACAAAAAAATACATATATTTTTATCTAAATAATTTTTATTTAACAATAACTTTTAAAAATAGACAATATTATTTACTTGACAAATTACTTTTGACAATTTAAAATGTTTTTGAAAAAAGTATAACACACAAATCTTAATAATATTATCTTTGTAATAAGTATAATATACACATACATAGAAAAGTAAAGAAAATCAAACTAAACATGGTACTATATATGTACCTACTATATTTTAAAACAATATATTAAGATATTTATTTCATATTTAAATTCACTTTTTCACTTCTGAATTCAGCATCTACAGGGGACCAGGTGTTAGCACACATCTTTCCCCATTTCAAATATGCTCAAATAAATATAATCAATACAATTAATAATGAACAAATACTCATAATAAGTAAATAAAACGTATCACATAGAAATTGATAATATACAATACCTTTATATCTTTTTACTTTACTTTCAAAAATGAAATATCGCAAACTGATCTATGTCAGAATCGACAGAAAGACAAAACATTACGAAATAACAATTAAACTATACTCCATTAATAACACCATATAATAACCAAAAATACTTATTAACCGTCACTGTCACTCTCATTTCCTCTATATCTATTACGAATGGGGGTAATATTTTTGAACAAATCATTTACATTAGTTGGTGGATCGTCTATTTTCAAATTTTCTATTTCTTTCCACAAATCGTATTCGTGTATACTTCTGGATAATATTCTCGAAGGATCATAAGCGAACGTACTGACGGTTGGTTCAGTGTAATCTTCATTATTAAGTCGTTCCATAGTTTCCTTTTCAATACGCTCCAAACGATCGATCACTTCTGATGGGTCTGCATCTTTCGGTCTTTTATTGAAATCGATATCTATATCAATTCTGAAATGAATTCCGTTATGTTACAATAATAATTGTACCTTGTAATGGGATAGCTAATGGCTGTAGATATCTGATGGTTGTAGTGCGAACCACACCCTGGGCAAAGATTATATTTAAAATATTTTCATTTACCGATTTGGTAGATAAAATGTGGAGTTAAACGCTATTTAAAATGCAATGTCTCGAAAAATTATAAAGTAAGTGGGGAAAAGAATTCCAGATTTCGTCACTCAACACGTAATTTCTATAATTCGCCCCAAAAGGGGCAAATTAGTGTCTTACGAGTGGTTCTCTCAAATAATATTCAAAATCATTAAAATTGTCAATAACCCAGTATCTCGTTTGAAGTTCTCCCAGTTAGCGGCGTCGGGCGCGCGTGGTATCTCCGCCGCCAGAGCTCGACATGCCTCGTCCATTGTCTTCTCTACCATGTGCAATTCTGATTCAACTGTAACAACGGAACCTAATAAACTATGTTTAAAAATCAGCTTCACGCTGTATCCCGCACACTGAGCACGGGTAGGCAGAGGAGATACTCCATTCGCCACTTTCCACCAAATTTTGCGGATAATTCCCCCATGTTTTATAAAAGATAAAGAAAAAAACGCTAAGATTATATTGAATACCAATAAGCAATAAGGTAATGTATAAAATTAAACAGCTGTATTTCAATAAAGAAGATATCTAGCATTTTTTTATAAAGTGACAAAATGTATGATAAATTTAATTAAACTACTATTCAGCTCTACGCGTTAATTAGCTTAAAGAGGAAATAGCCGAATGTTACTTTTTCTATTCCCCGATAAACAAGGTTAAGGTAAATACGTAAAACATTTCTAAAATAACTGGCTTTAACACAAAAAAATCGATTAACTGCGAATCGGACTCGCCCACCGAGGCTTCCGCACTAATTTCTGGATTGGGAAGTAACACGTATGCACTTATTGCGATCTTAAAATAAATGATTTGACAGACGGTCAATAACATCCCATAAGGGTTCCGTACGGATCCTAAAAATTGGAAACAAGAACAAATGTTGTCATAAAAGAACACGGACTTTGGGCCTTAAAAAGCTTTAGCTCTCTTAAACATAAACGCAACTCAGCGAACTGTGTGGCAAACACAACAGTTATGTTCTTTGAAATAATTTCAAATTATTTAAAAAATCTATGGCTAGTACGTGTTTTTGCTGTTCTAAAAAAAACAGCAAAAAAAACGTACTAGCCATAGATTTAGACACTCATTTTATAAACATTTTGAATTAGAGATTCGTCCGTAGTCTTCACAAAAAATATTGCTTGATATGCGTAGTTGTGAACAAATGACCTTCCATCTGATTGTACTTTTTTCTTCAGTTAATTAACTTCAGTTAAGAGTTAATTATAGTCATAAATTGATGTTTACAAAACAAGTTAGCTACAAAATGTGTATACAGTAGAAACTCGATTAACCGGCCCTCAGTTATACCTACGTATTCGCGATTATCCGGACCATCCATCGCGATAATTATTTTATACAATAATAAAACCTAAGAAAATATATATATACATATATGTAGGTAAACATGTGTATAAATCGTATGTTGGAAAATGTTACTAAATTATTTTTATTTATATTATTTTAATCAATGTTGATTTTATATAAATACGTTTCACAGTGTTTGCGAGTAACTAATGAAAAAAATAATTTAAATACAATATACATAAATTTGCACTTTTAAAAATTCATATTAACTTGCGTAGTATATGCCTTTATATTTCAACAATGTATCACATTGTCTATTTATTATACGAAATGGGCACTGATTTAATTAACGATGAGGACATATAAAAATAGAAAAGAGAACTTAAAATACGATTAATTGAATACACTCTAATTAAACTTTATACAATGAAAGTCTTCTCAAAGTCTTCTTAAAGTCATCTTTTTAATGTCACTAATATTAGAAGTGAGAGTTTGTGATTACAACCTCGTTTGGGCCAACAATGATATTTTCATGTACGTTTGTATCTAAAAAGAGAAATCTTGAGGTCAACCGGTGTGCTATAATACCTATACTAATAGTATTATGTTGTCTGTTGAAATAGGCGACAAAACTGCAACTGCAACTGTAATCATTGGAATTCGACGAATGTTTATTTTATCAGATAAAATTACTTTAATAACTTATCTTCGATGTGTCCGAAAAGCATTAAAAAATCTGGACTACTGCCATTGAGACTTCGACAAAGAAGAGTATTTTTTTTTGAATGGGTAGATAAGAAACACAACAAAAATAATAAAGGGAAAGTGAAAGATATGATACTATCTAAATATTTTTTTATAGATTTTGTATATTGACTAGTAATTTAAGTTAAAATAATGTAGCCTGTAGGTATGGTATGTGATACATCCCACATGAACACTTTAGAGAAAATGTGTTAATTTGTGAAATCAACCGTTGTTCTCGAAACCATATTTTATTTGACATAACTCGTTTTTGAGTTTAAGAATAATGACAGAGAGGTGTGAGAGTTTCGTCAATAATAGAGACGATAAAATGGATATCAGGTATAAAATAAAGTTTTGAATACATTCAAATAAGTATTTTGGACGTATATAATATATGTAGGTATAATAGGATATTTAAGGTTCTATTTGCAATAATTACGGATATCATCATACTAGTGGTTTTTTTCGGAATGACACGTAAATTGTAAATATGGTCGGACGAAACAAGTTTCTCCGCTATTATCGCAGTAGGCCAGTTGTCAAATTTCGGAAGTTATATAATAAGTGTCAATATTACCTAAAAAAAAACGAAAACACACCTCTAAAATAAAACGAAAGCCACCCTACAATGTCCCGTTTTGAGCCGACCGAATAATAGTCACGTCAACCATAGTATCTATACATGTTAGTATATTTTAGTTTTTGGTTAGCGTGGCCTAACAACCAGGAGATAGAAGAGCAGTCATTTCATATCCATGTAAATGTCAAAAAAACTGAAGGTTGATGCTGAGCTAGATGCTCGAGCTAGGTGTTTAGAATTATTTATTATTACATAAGAAAAAATAAAATTGCGGCTACGATAATAACTTTTTGCATTAATTAAATAGGCCAGTGTTTAAAAAACCCAATGAGCCGTGTGATCCAATCTATTGTTATCCTTGACATTTACCAATACAAACTCAGGGAACATACGAGTATCTACGCCATTTTTATAATATTACGTTACATTTAAATCGTATTTTCTTCTGTTTTACAAATTATTCAGATAATATCGGGGTAGACAGAGAGAATATAGTGTCAAGATACTCCGTTCTCTTCATATCCATGATTATCCATCCAACTCAACGCCTCGTTTTGTTAAGATTTACTAACAATGTCTATAGAAATTAATTTATTTCTGAAATCTATTTAAAGAAACATATACCTATTTGAAAACAATAAATTGAAAACTCATTGGAAGATTAACGAGTGCGATCTTATACCACACCCATTGATAAAATAATAATAATTTATTAACATGACATAGTTTTCTCCATTAAATACTCACATGAATTCCTAAGAGTTTCTTTCGTCGACTTTCTTAAAGCTCTCGCTATGTTTCCGCAGACCGCACCTTGAGAAGTCAATTTACTTCCACTACAACGCCACTCGTCATCTTTGTTAATTAAAAATAAATATAAAATTAACATTATAGTAAAAAAAGTAATAAATATAATATGTATAGGTATATTGTATCTAAAGGTGAAATAATTAGTCATTTTTATATGAAAAATTGCATAAGCATAAGAGAAAACCAATTAAGTAGAGATAATAAAATGTTTTATTTCTAAACTATAAATATTTTATATAATTTTTATCTTTTTTAAACATATGATTAAATGAACAGCTTTAATTTCTGTTATTTTTTCTTTTTTTTTTGTACGCTTCCCTTAACATCTGATTTCTATCAAATTATTTTAAATTAATAATTATGTAGTCCAAGCGGTGTAGTTATAAAATAAAGATTATCGAGTGATCAAAAACAGCATTTAATCTATATATATAAAATCGAAAGGTCACTCACTCTAACTACAAGTGCTAGGGATCTCAAATTTTGCATAGGAGTTACATATAGTACGTAGGCGCTCGCTAAGACGGGAATTTGCAATATTCGATTTCTAAGGGGTTGTTTTTGGGGTCGCAAGTTTGTATGAAACTTCGTTACTACAAATGCTAGGAGTGTCAAATTTTGCATAGACGTCACTAGGACGTAGTCATGGAGACAGAAATTAATAATAACATAGTTCACGCGGGTGAAACCGCGAGCGGGCCGCTAGTATATCATAAGGTTAAAACCTAAAAGCGTATTCATAATTTGCAATCTGGTGGGTGCGTCGAGGGACCTCTCCACCGCCGTGCGCGGTCTCTTAGGCAGTTCGTGACGCGGCCTCGTCCCTCCGCACTCGGTGGTGGCCGGCCTCTGACGGGTTAGTGGCCTCTTACTCAACGTTATTTTTTCTGGTGGTGTCTGAAATATAATTATGTATTTTTTTTGTAAATAACGATTTAAAATATATTTTTTTACTAGGAAAAAATAGAATAGTGGATGATAAAAATGTATAAAAACATATTATTTATTGTCAAAATCTACAAGAACTATAGGTATCTTTTTTTTGTTTCAAATTGAATCCTGCACATAGCAAGGTCGGCATCATGGGAACCCAGTGCTAAGACACTTCCGCTCCCCACATTTGACTGTTGAATGGTAGAACTCTACACCAAGCTTTGCCTCGTTACCAGAAGCAGGAAAGAAAGAAAAATTAATATTTCATTCCCTCGAGTGGGAATCGAATCCACAACCGCTGCGTTTACAGTCGCACGCTTGTATCCCTGCGCCACCAGCCTCAACTTTTTTTAACTTTTAATCCATTAAAATAAAATTATTTTAATACCTCAAACATTTTAGAAGTTTCAGGCTGAGGTTCCTCTTGTTCGCTATTATCATTCACTGATAAGGATGGCATGTTACTTTCAATATTGCTATCACTGTCCCCATCTGATGGAATTTCGTCAATCCATTCATCTATAAAAGAGTGCATTTAACTTATATTTTTAATCTTTTAATTCTTTTTTTTAGTCTTTTATAATTATCTACCTTTTATTTATTTTTGTTATTAGAAAATTAAACACGTAATTAAATAGGTAAGTATATTTTAATTGCTTTAAGACGCTATAAAAAGCAACCTTCATAGATTTATATAATTTCTGTACTTCACAGAAATATATTGTCCTAATGAAGATTTTTTATTCACATACAAAAAATTCGTAATGATTAAAAAAATATTAATTTACACTTAACAAGTATTATAATATACACGTGGCTATCAAGTATTTACATATTAATTGTGGGAAAAGATAGATATAAAAGTTGTAAATATTATACTTATAGAGGCCAGTCGTGGCGCAGGGCCACAAATGTGTGATTGGAAACACGACTGGTTGTAGGTTCGATCCCCCAATCGAGACCATGGAATCGTGACAAAGCGGGAAGTTGAGTTCCGCCACTCAACATACAATGTAATGAAAATTCAGTGCAAAGTGGGGAACAGAGTGTACACTAGGGTCCCTCTGTCTACCCTTATACATGCGGGATATAGAGTGAACCTGAAAAAAATATGATTATAATCTTATAAACTCTACAACCATTATGACTATATACTTGTCAATACAAAAATAAATAATAGAACAAAGCAAATAATTCACCCGCTTCACCATTTAGCGGTCTGTCGTCCAAGGTCAGAAGCATCGGCAATGCTGATGCTACCGATGATCTATAATTCAATGTATCCGCTACAGGAGTTCCGGACAAAGTAAGGCGACGTAGCGATGTACATACGCCTAGTGTCCAAATACGACTCGACTGCTCTATAGGATTTCTATAGAGAAATATGTAAAAATATATAAAACTAATTCTTATAATTTTAGACTAAATGTCAGCTTCACCTGTATCTCGCATAGAGCAAGGTAGGTTAAGACAATCTGTTCAACATTTTCCGCCGGATTCTGGAGGCATTGCGTGTTGAGTGGCGAAATTCAACGCCGTGCTTTGACTAGACACCACATCGAAGAAATGAAAATATTAATAAATAATAATTCTTTTCCCCGAATGAGGATCGAACCCATAACCGTCGCGTTAAAGACACACACTTGTGCCCTTGTGCTACGACGGCCTCAATGAATTTAAATTAATAGCAATAAAATAATATGTACTTAGTAGTTAGCGATATAATCACTAGGAATTAGATGGAATGACAAAGTTACTGAAGAAATATACTTAAAATATATATGAAAACTAATTTATAATTTACCCAGCCAGATTAAGTGTTTGTAGTTTCTGTAAAGCTGCCAAAGGATGCAGGTCGCGGAGTCGATTACCGGCAGCGTGCAGCTCCCTCAGCGCACCCAAACCCCATATGCCGTCCAGAGACGTTAGACCGCATCGGTTCACGCTGAGACTCTATAAATAAATCATTACGTAAAATTAATAGGTAAGTTTCTTTTATATAAATAGAATAGATTTATTTCTCTAATAACAAACATTTAATATTCGATGATTCAATTTAAATATTCTATGATTTAAACTTAGCTACTTGGACTTCGACTACCTACGACTTAACTATTATAATAATAGTTGAGATATACGGATTATACTGTTATACATATACCATGCTTTTATTAGAGAAACGGAAAGTTTCAAAACAAAAATGAACGTACATTTTATTTACCATTATAATGAAAGAATCATATATATATTATATCTGTACCGTGACTTGAATAATATAAAACAAGAGAGTTCATTAGCGTAGACAACAATGCATTGCGCATTGTATGTGGAAACGCCATTTTGTAACTTGGTAAGGATAAACCACATAGCTATTTTATACATAATAGGTCAATATTCCATTCACATTTCATTCATTAATTTTAAAATATATATCTATCAATTCTTCAGTTATATAAAATAGATAGATACCTGCGACTTCTTTCTATAATTATTCTGTTTACTTTGTTGTACCTACTTACCTACTTTAAGTATTTTCATGATAAGACAAGTATAATGACATGTTTAATGTATACATTTACATCTTTATCTTTTATCATTTAATAAAAGATATATATAATACTGTAATACGATACAATGTATGATTGCAGTAAATTAATTGCTCTTACTCAAATTGCGGAAGTAAGAATTACATATCTATACTTAAAATAAAAATATAACCGACTAGCGGACCCGGACGCGGCTACGCCTGCTTGAAATATAAGAATATAATTTCTATAGAAATATAATTTCAATCTAGATGAAATGCTAAAAGTGACTATTATATTTTTCACAAGGATGAATATCAAAATGACGCGGTAACGAACGCGGTCGCGTAGCGACGACGGTTGTTATTAACATGGCAGAATAAATAATAATTGCATGTCAAATTAGAAAGTATTTTAATTAATTAGTATATATGTGTAATGTAATATTATATAGCCTATACCACTTCTGAAGAATGCAGCTTTCATACAAAACAAAAACAAAGTAAATCGAACCAGTAGATCCAGAGATCTTAGCGTTCAAACAAACAAACAAACAAACAAACAAACAAACAAACAAACAAACAAACTCTTCCGCTTTATTATATTAGTATAGATTGATGTCTGTGCATGGAAGGTATATAGAAATAATTTTATTATTGGAGTTCCGTCATTGTAACAATGTATGCACAGTTAAAAAGTTAAAAGTAGTTAAAAGAAACGTTAATTCGAAACAAAAATTCGTTTTAAAAATATATATGGGTAAAGTAAGTTTATACTTTTAAATGTATCAATCCAATTCCCAGATCTCGCAGAGATGAAATGGCACTTCCATCTAAGACCAACGTTCGTAAGCGCGGTGCGAGGACATGCAGCCGTCGAAGCCCAACCCGTTCCGCCACCACTCGTAACTTCGCTTCTCGTATTGTCAATACCTCATCATCCGTGGTCACACCACTTGACTGTTTCTAAAGAAAAAATAAAATATTGTTTTATATAAATCAAATCAAATCAACTTCACGCTGTTTCACACACAGTAAAGTAGGTAGAGGAAACATAGTGTTAAGACACTCCGCCCCTCAGTTTTCGACGAATTGAATACTATTCTATAATTTTAACATTTCACGTTTGGCGGATGCTGAATTCACGTAAACACTTTAAGAATTAAACGAATATTTAAAATAAGCTAGGATATAGTGATGCAGGTGAACAGTGTAGGGAGCCTAGGGAGATGTATTTTTGCATATTTTTCATTTCCCTTCTCTAATTAGATAAAGAGTTAGAGTAATGTCTCAAACTCAGGATCTCGATCTCGATTTCTTCTGCTTATCTAGCTAAGTATAAAGTAATCTGCTGTCCTTCGTCATTTTAGTAAACGCTTTTTATATCTAGGTACTGTACTTGGAAGATGGCATTTAATAACGTAAGAGAACCAAATTTTTTGTCTGTTTGTTTATTTACACTAATATCATAAACGGCACAACCAATTTAATTGCTGTTTTCACTATTATATTATGCCAAGCTTTCCTTAACATTTATTAAAAAACAACAAACATAAATAAAAAAGTGATACTATTTAAAAAAAAATTGTTTCACAAAATTTATATAAATAATTGTTTTATTGCATTTCGTTGAAACATTACTTTATAAAATATTGTTTTTAAAATAACATAATTATTAGAAAACGAAACTTATGTAGATTAGTAAATTATTAATTATGTAGTTCAAGCGGGCGAAGCCGCGAGTGGGTTAGTACATTAAAAATAGGTTTTTCCTGCGGCTTAGCTTGCGTGGTCGAGAGGGAATAACTATGTAGGTACTTCATGTGTCATGTGCCATATCGATTAACGTTAATTAAGTAAATGTTATATAGATTTACTCGATAAATGCTTTCGATTAAAAGTGTTTCTTAAATATCCAACACAAAAAAATAAACTAGTAGGTGACCAAACCTGATTAAACTCTCTAAAGTAGCTAAGAATCTTAAGTAGTAAGTTTGTTGACAGTTTTTTTATACTATAGCAGATCTGTGAGCGGCATCTTTGATTTTTTAATATATTTTTTCGTAATAATAGAGACATTTTAAATATTATTTATTACAATAAACGAGGAAATTTATTTAAAATTACTTGTTACCTATCAACTATTTCCTATGGATAGATAAGTTATAAAACGTTTTTTTTAGGAAAAATCAATATAATACCTAAACAATTAAACTTTATAAAACCAATTAAACTAAACTTAATATTAATAAAATAGACTTTAAAATTTTATTTTATATTTAAATAAAATATTCCACTATACATAATTATAGTAAGATAATCATTAAAGATCAATGTAATTAACCCTATTGTGAATGACGATTAATGTGACTGGAAAGTTCTTATTAAGTTAATTCATTTACTTAGTTCTAATTATTAATACATTATAATTTATTGAACACGTTTCAAAGACATAGTTATATATTTTTTATATAAAAAATCAATATTAAAATCGATATATAATAATATTTACAGATAACAGGTAGAATTTTCTCCTTAATTTTGTTATTTAATCCCAAGTCCTAGTGCGGTTAGGTATTGGGAAAATATGGAAATTTAAACAAATCATAATATAAATCTATTTTTTATCTTATTATTTTATATATCTTATATATATTTATCTTACCAACAGTTCTATGAGTGTTAGTTCGCGAGGTATAACAATACGTCTATAACCTGGCAGTCTGCGTTCTAATTCATCTTGACCGGGGGGTTGTTGTGGTTCCGGGGGAGGCATAGCTAGTACCCTTAAAATCCAACATTATTGTATTATTTTTCTAGTTCATAATTAAAGCAAATTGTGTAAGTAATTTTTAAAGTTTATTCATATGTGTAAAATCAAGAATATTGTTTATGGAGAAACGTCGCAAATGTTATAATACAAAAGTGGTTTCTTATGTGTAGGTTAAGTGGTAGCTTCGACGACACCAGAGCGAAGAAATGGAAATGTAACCATAAATAAATATTTCACTTCCTCGAGTGGGGATCGAACCCAGAACCGTCACGTTATAGTCACACCCTTATGCCGCTGCGCCACGACGGTCTCATTTACAAGTCTGGTTTTATATAAGTATTTTATTTTTTACCACTTATCCTCTTATGTTAGGTACTCAAACTGCCTGAGCACGTTCTTTTTGTTTCTTAATGAAGTGAATGATAACTTTCACTCACACCTGCTAATCTACTGGTTAATTAATATTTATAAACGTTATTTAAAAAAAATATATACGTAGAAACACGCACCTGAATAGAGGTGTTGCGCGAACATTTTGTGGTTCTGGGGAACTAGCACTAGAAACTTCCGAAGGAGACGGTGATAATATCACACTTGGGGTCCGAGGAGCAGAACCCAGCTCCACCACTGGTGCTTCTAGCGTAGGCATTTTATACTATCTACAAAAAATATTAATTATAGACTTCGTTAAACTGACGTTTTTAATTTTAAGAATTAATTCTCTTATTAAGTATATACCTTTATATTTATTGTCTGTAAATTCAATGATGTAAGTAAGCTCTTTAAAAAATATTTTTATATATAAGAGAGATTTTGTTTTCGTTTTTTATCTAAAAGCTATTAGTAAAAATTACATTTTTGTCATTTGTAAGTAACAAGTCCCTGGTTGCTATGGATATTGTCAATGATAAATAATACAGTACATGTATACGATGCAGGTAGAGTTCATGAGGCTTAAGTTGAGCTTTTCATTTGTTGAGTGATTACTAAAAGTTTTTTAAAAGATTTTTAAAATAAAATTTTATGAGATTAATAAAATCTTTAAAAATGCTTAACATTTTTTTGCCCTGGACATTGCATATTAATAATTTTCATTCTCGTCTGATGTGCTGTTTGCATTAATAATGAATTGTTACTATATACGAACGAAATGAATGAATTGTTACTATGTTATACGGTTAGGTATATCATAAACACCGTTGTGTGATTGTGTCCACAATTTTTGCTTTTATTTCTATGGATATTATATTTACCAGATAAGAAGGCTGACTCCAATTGAGAAAGCATAAGCAGTAAACTTTTGAATTTTATTAAAATTATATTGGAATATATTAAAAGCCTCTGAAAAATAGCTTAAGAGATTATTAAGCAGGTAGTGATAAATTCATTTATTTTTTTCATTGTGACTATTTATGAAATTTAAATTTCTTGTTAAGTTTATAATATTAAGTAACCAGATTGGCATTAAACACATAGAACGAAAGCTAGTCAAACGTCTTTACTCTAACTAAAGATTTAATTCTACAGAATTTCAAATAAGTTGCTACAACAAGTTGACTTTTTTTTAATATTGTGTAAAATCAACTAACAGCGGTTGATATTTGATGACAAGATAAATTTCTCAGATTTTAATGGATCATTTTCTATTTTTATTTTTCAATGTATTTATTCTAAGCATCTTTATTTGTCCGCGAACTTGTTGTTAAATAACAAAAAAATGCGTAAAATCTGCCTTAAGTAAAAGATATAATATAAGATTAATTAGTGTAAGAACAAAAGTTTTTATAATCTTATAGAACTACTATAGGTACTACACTTAAGAGTGTCTTTTACTCTAAGCCAGTTTGTATATCGGTATGTAGGTATGACACTAAATCCAATTATGCACGGGACTTTTACGCATTCGTGCCCGTTTTTTCTAACATTAAAACTCGTTAGGCGTTTTATAGTTCCATTTAAATTGATTAACTATTGATAGTCACTTTTAGGCAATTTAATATTTAATGTTTCTAGGCACCATGATGTCTCTTTTTGGAGCCATGCCAAGATTGTCCAATAAAATCTTACCATTATTACCTGCAAAGAGTAAAGAGCCATTATGGATGCTCTCAAGATCTACCAATTGCAAAATTTTATCAGATAAGAAAATGCATATTTGGAATGCAAAAAATTTGGGATTTACTGAAAAGGAAAAAGGTAAAGTTTTTTGCTTAATTAATACATTTTAGCCCAGTAGTGAATCGCTTATGAAATTCTGGTGTAGCTCGTCCCTAAAAGATACCAAGCTTTTTCACCTCATGGTTTTTTGCCCTGAAGTAATTTACACATGATAAATGTTCTTTACGTAGAGGCATAACTAACTTTTTTAAACCATTAATCTTATCTCTTAAGTTTTATTTCGTCTATATTTTTAACTAACTAATCTACATCGCGCTTTCTTCTATCTACCTGGCGAAGAAATTGGCGAAAAAAAAATTGTGCTACACTGACACGCCTATAAACTAAAGAGCAAACAACGATAGCTATCATTTTGACGTCTCAACTTTCGCGCGCTTTTGAACTTTTGACAATATTTTTTTTACGGTGGTCTGTGTGAAATTACTATTAGTATTAGTATTTTTAAAGTTTATTTAATAAGAAAGAATTTAATAACTCTTTTTATAGCTAATAATTCTAAGCGTAAGTACAAAATGACGCAAAATGGATTAATGCAACATCACGAAGAATATCAATATTTAAATTTAATAGAAAAAATAATCAAAACAGGTAACTATTTACCTTAATTTTTTTACTAAGAATAAGAATAGTAATTAGTATTCCGTATGTTATAAGTTAAATTGGTAGCAAATATACATATAATTTAAACATTCACAGGTGATAAACGCATGGATAGGACTGGTGTTGGAACCTTGTCCATTTTTGGAGCCATGCAAAGATATTCTTTATGCAATAATGTCTTACCATTATTAACTACAAAGCGAGTATTTGTGCGAGGCGTAATAGAAGAGCTTTTATGGATGCTCTCAGGATCTACAAACAGTAAAGTTTTATCAGATAAAAAAGTTCATATTTGGGACGCAAACGGTTCTAGGACGTTTCTCGATAATTTAGGATTTACTGAAAGGGAGGAAGGTAAAGTATTATTTTTAATTAACTATTGCTTAAATTATAATGCAGGGTTTTAATTAATTTATGTTAAAATTTGATTTTTAGGTGATCTTGGACCTGTTTATGGCTTTCAATGGAGACATAGTGGAGCTCAATATGTTGATGCGAAAACTGATTATGCAGGACAAGGAATTGATCAAATACAAAACATAATAAATACTATCAAGTATATATATATTTTTAGTGCTTTATATACCTTATAAATTAGTGGCAAAAATTATGATATATTTATTTTATTCATTTTGTTTTAGAAACAATCCAAGCGACAGAAGGATGTTGGTATGCGCATGGAATCCCTCAGATTTAAGCAAAATGGCACTTCCTCCATGTCACTGTTTAGTACAGTTTCATGTATCTAGTGGAAAGCTTTCTTGTATGATGTACCAAAGAAGCGCGGATATGGGTCTTGGTATTCCTTTCAACATAGCTAGTTATGCTCTATTGACACATATGATTGCTCATATAACTGATTTAGAAGTGAGTTAAAAATTTTTTAAAATTATTTATTACTCTTAACGAAATATTTTTGTGGTATAAGAAATTTCCTCATTCTAAAATCAAGTCCTAGGTAATGGCGGCAAAGTTCAAAGTTGTTTATTTTAACCTTTAGTAATATTTTTATAGTAGCATGTTCATTATTGGTATCTATTTGTAACTACGTCACATGCATAAACATTGTGAAATGAAAAAAAAACGTTAAACTGTTAACATATCTTAATATTTTTTTTAGATATGGGTTTGAAATATTATTCCCCATATGCTGCTTCCGTAAAAGGAGCACAGACACTTCTTCCTGTACATAAGATTTATAAATATGTCCATACTCAGCTTTAGACAGTATTTTCTATATAAAATTTGGCAGTGTTCGAGTAATGAAATGTTTTATTTAACACTTTCTTCTCTAACATGCTATATACAGGATACAGCAAGAAGCTAAAGAAACCACAAATTTTTTAACAACACATGTATAGGTACAAAGGCCGCCTTATTACCTTTTCTTGACATACAGACAACCTTAAGAAAGGGAGCAAGTTGCAAATTAACATTTAGAAAATATAATATAAAAATTAACCCTATCCTTTTTAAAAATATACATTTTATTTTCAGCCTGGAGAATTTGTTCACACAACAGGTGACACCCATGTATATCTCAATCATATAGAACCTTTAAAGGAACAATTAAAAAGAGTGCCAAAGTCTTTTCCTACACTGGAGTTTACAAGAAAAATTAATTCTATTGATGATTTCAAATATGAAGATTTTATTATTAAAAACTACAATCCTTATCCGAAAATTGATATGGAAATGGCAGTTTAATTCAGAGTTTCTTTTAATGAAACTTTTTCTTTTATTTTTTTAAATGTATATCTACATAATTGAGTTATAACAAAAACCTTTTTTAAGCATTTATAGTCTTGTATTTATGTGCCTTAAGTATAATTATTTTTTTGTATTTGATTTATAAAATGGTATTTGTAGTATTATAATTATATAAGCATAATAAAATGAATGTTAAAACAGGCAGAATTTTATTTTGCTTTAATAAACAAAATTTAAAATAAAGGTAAGTTAAATGAAAAAGAAGAAAGAGTACACACTGTATCCCACATATGTTGAGGTAGACAGAAAACCCAAGGTAATAAACCAATATTCACTGCAGAATTAGAGATGAAACATTAAGTGGCAAAATTCAATGCTCAATGTGTGGAAATTTCACAGTATATTTTGCTAGTGTGGGGTAAATGATTATATTTCATACCCATAAGTGGAGACTGAACCCAAACTCAATCAGACTATGCACAATGGCCTCAGAATAAGATAAATTTATGTGAATAATTTGCACATATACATATGTAATAATAGAAATATAAATAATTAACACTAAATTATCAAATATTTACTTTAATTAAATTATTAATAAAACTACAAAATTAAACCCCCATAATGATTAAAAAAATAATGGCAATTCATATCTAAAACCTAAGTGATGCTAATAAATTGTTACTCTTACAATTGTAAATATCTCAACAATAACAAATTCATATTTATTTTTATCTTATCGTAGATAAAATTTAAGTTTGCATTTGTACATCACTTCATTGTTATAAGTCTTGTTACATTATCAGTTTAGTACACTTTCAGTTCCTGTAGAATCCCATGACAATGTGTTTTCGAAATTAAAAAATATATTTTTATGGAGGAGTCAATTCAATAATTGGTAGGTAAATTAAGTTTAAAAAAAAAACAATATGTGGCTATTATCAACACATTTGGTCATCTTGTGGTGGGACCTGAAAATAAATTAAGTTTAATTAGCATAGAAATTCAGTTTAAATAAATATTATTAAAGAACCTTTTTTATAGGTTATAAATAAGATCTCAATATATTTTCCTTATAAAATAAATTACAAGTTACCTTTTTCAAATGTCAAAAAGTTTAAAAATTTACTATTTATTTAAGTGTATCAATGTTTGTCAATAATAACATACTCCCCAAAAATTATAAACAACTAATGAGAAAAACTATTACAATAATTTGCTTATGAACAGAATGTCTTTACACCTGATTCCCTCTGCCTACCCTGCTATATATGCTTAAAAAAAATATTACCTGAGGAACTGATTCATCCAATCTACTACTTGGTACAGGTAAAGCAGCTAGTTGCTCTGCAAGAGCCATTGTGACTTCCGATTCCACTGTAATTTCCACCCATAAAGTATCTAAAAGATAAAAATAGCAATGACTAATATTTTATATTATAACATAACATGTCAAAAATACATAACCTATACTATTATTATTTTCACATTCTAAAATATTTTATAATACCAGAGTGATTCAATGTAATTGTTATGCAAGAGCATGAGCATGTGACTAAACCCGAGAGACTATCATTGAGTTCCAGCACTCCACATGAAATGCCTCCTGAACTCAGACTGAAAATGGGGAACAGAAGTATTGTAATGGGTACAGTGACTTAACACTAGGTTCCCTCTGCCTACCCTGCTATGTGAGATTCCATGAAGCTAAAAACAAAAGAATGAATCCAGATATTCAACCAACTTTTTGAAATACATATTTACCTTATATTGTGAAATACTTAACCTCCATAATAAAAGTGATAGTAAAACGCTTGTCATTGTAAGAGAATTCAAATTATAATCAACTTAAGTAATGATAAAAATACCAACTCTACAAATTTATAAAAAAAAATAACCAATGAGGCCATTGAGATAGCCCTTGACTGAAGATCTTAACGATTCGGGGATTGATTGCTTCATAGGGGAATAAATTATTTTCATCTATTCACTCTGGTAATAAAACAAAGTGCAGTTGATAGCTCCTTCTCTACACACAATGACCCATTAAATTAATCTGAAAGTGGGCAAATGAGTGTCTTAATACTGAATGCCATATGCCAATAATAAGTATAAAAAAATACAGTTGAAGATAAAAACTTTATATACCACCAATTTGTTCTCCTTTTTCTGTTACTAAATGAAAATACCCTCGATGTACACCAGCAACACTTGGTGCTTGCAATTTCATGGTTACATTAGTGGAATGTCCAGGGGGTAGAGGTGGCACAAACACTGGTGTTGCTGCAAAATACTCGCCCCCAGCCTGTATCAATCTACAGCTACCGGGCCACCCTTCAGTTCCTGTGTTGGCAATACTCCAATTTTGTTCAAAACTGTAATCAGATACTATTGAATTACTTCAATTTTGTCATCTTTAAGAATATTTCCTTTCATTACTTCTATATTATTAATTTAATGGATTCTGATAAATAAAACCTGTTAGATAGATATATATAAAATAAGAATTTACTAATGATTGTTAATATATCAGTATTAATTTAATTTATATAAGAAAATCTTACTAAGCTGAGGGTCCCACTGCAGATTCCTGACTTTGAGATGCTTTTAATGACATAGATGGTAGTTTGGGAGGTAAGCTGTAATCTAAATAACAACATATTGCTGCTTGTAAATTCCTGAAAAACAATTGAATTTTATAAAGACTTATTGGGATACAGAAAGTATCTGTATGAAATTCATAGGTATATTTTTACCAATTACTCATATCGAGAAAAAAACTAGCTGTATTATAACTTAAACTAGTTCCTAAAAGCTTTTGCATTTGGCGTATGAGCTCTTCCCTATCGGTAGTATTCATACAACTAAATTGCAACAGAAGGTTTTGATCTATTTCGCCATGGTTCTGGCCGATTTCACCAGCTGATGATGAACCGTCAATATCCATTATGCTTAAACCTAAACAACAGGCACTTTCTGCAACTCTTAACACTATCCTATTGACATTCCCTTTGTTTATATTCGTCAGCTGACTTCATTCGTGGAAATGTTAAAAAGTCCAAAAGTAGTGGAGTTGCTTGCACTTGTAACTAAATAATAAACATAAAATATTTGACATTTAAAATATTACAATAGTAATCGTCAGATCATCAGATGTCACATATTTATTTTCAAAAAATGAATGAATGATCGATGATCTGTCCGGCCATCTGTCCCGTAATCTGTCAGTTTTTTTTAAATCACGATCATCATATACTACAGATTCAAAAAATGCCCTAAATAATGACGGTATGGTAAATATTAAATGTGAAATGGTAAAATAAAACAGTGACAATTTCACAAATTGTTACTATGTATACTGTTCTCAATCATGATTAGTAATTAAAAATATTTCGATTCATTTTCAGAATTCAGAATTCTAATAAATTATCATATAAATAGTTTAAAATAATTGTTATTTGCTCTTATTTTAAGCGAATTAATAGAAATAAAAAATATTGTAATTTTCATAAATAGATTAATGAAACTCCAACGCAATATAATTTTACATAAAGATTTATTAATTTTTATTTAACATATTTCTTAAAAAAAACATTCAGGCATTCTCATTTTTCCCGATTCAATTTTTTAATTTATGATATCATAGCTCCTATCCAATGAATAATATTGATCTGTGATGAACCTTTGACTTTTATACTTAATTTTTTTAAAATCAAAACTTCAAAAAAGCCCAGCATTGTTTTCTTTTTGGGTTAAGGATTTTATTATACATTTTCTTACCGTTCCTTGTATTAAATGTTTTGCAATATTATACAGGCATATATTTTTGAAGTCAGAAGATATTTTCATTTGTATTTACAATAACATTTAAATATTAGTTGTGGTATAAATTACACTTTGATATTTTTCCTATTTATATGATAAATATGGATTCACCAGAACAAAAATCTAAAAGAGCGCATGCTTGTCCGTTTAGTGGATGTACTGCCGTATTTAATAGACCCTATAGGCTGGCCCAACATCGACTGGTTCATATAAATGTGGTAAGGTTTATAATTTTTATATACTAATTATATGAACATACTCCTTTATAATATGCATTTTATGACAATATTTATCATTTTTAGAAAGCTTTTGCGTGTACTCACGAAACATGTACCAAAGAATATACCAGTAAAAGTCATTTAGATCGTCATATTAACAGTGCACATAAGAAGAGCGATATTGATGTATTGCACTGGTATGTACATATTACCCGAAAATATTTTCTTCCCTTTTTAATTGATATTATAAAATAATCACTACAACACTTGTTTTAGCTGTCCAAAATGTATGAAGAAGTATGCTAACAGACAAAATTTAAAAAGACATATGAAAGTAAGTCACATTGAAAACAACAAACCTTTTGCTTGTGATATCTGTAAATTGATTTTCAAAAAGAAGCACCAACTTCGAGCCCATATGTATATTCATAATGGCTTAAAAACATTCAGGTAACAATATCTCTAACATTAAAGTCCTATTTGTGTCCTAGTAAAGTCTTATTGTTAGTGTAACACTATCTCTACATTATTTTGGAATAATGTGTAGCAACCTTTAAATAGAGATTAAATAACTTTTGCCTTTGTCTTTAGCTTGAAAGTTTAGGAGCAACTAAGAATATGGTATATAAAAACATATCTTTTACTACTTTCTGTGTGAACTTTACCAGAGACACCAAAATGTTATAAAAAATGATGATTGTCTTTCTTATACATCTTTATTTTGTACCAAATTATATTTAGCTGTATAAAATTATGATAATTTTGTTTTAAATAAGTGACATGTGAAAAATAACAAAGTTTTTGGCATCTCTTGAGTTCATAGAGATGGAGCTAGCTGGTTTGCAAATTAAGGTGTTGATATATGATGCTTACAGTTGAATTAGTTATACACTTAATAATAATTGGTGAAGTTAATTCTGCTCCACTATCACACCTAAAAGCCACATAAGTTTAAACATTAAGATTGATATTATGTAGAACATATTATAATTGTATTAATGCTCAATGTCCTAAAGTAGCATGGTTTCAATACTTTAGAATGAGTACTACTAAATGGAGTGACATTATTTGGAGGTTGGAGATTCAATTAATGTATTAAAATTGGTTTTTAAACTTAAAAAAAACTGTTATGTACTAATAATTTGTTCATTTGATTCCTAAGAAAAACGATTTGTTATAAGAATATTATTGTTTTATAAGTAAGAAAAGTATTTTTATTTATTATAGATGTCATGTCTGTGAAAGGGAATTTGTCACACTGTATGAAAAAAAGAAACATATGAGAAACCATAAAACATATACTTGTGAAAACTGTGATATAAAATTTAGTCGCTGGACCGACCTTATGTCACACAGAAAAAAATGCCTCCAGTCCCTAGGTATGTTTGCAATATTATTTTAGCTTCAGTGATTTTTTTTTATAATTATTTCTTGCACTACAGACTCTTTGTCATTCATAGTGGATAGTTAATGCAAGCTCTAAAACACAGTTTTTAGGAAATTGGTTGTAAAGTTGAAAAACTAAGCTTCTGCTTCCTCTACAAAAAAGATTTAGCAATAAACTGAAAAGCAAAAAATCTTCTGTACACATATTACATACTTCTAAAGAATATGTATAAAAATTTTAACATAGTGGGATTTGAACCCGCGCCTTTCGGAAACCGTCTAACCACTGTCACCGCTAAGCCATATGCTCTCATCAATATAATTCTCTCTGTAGGGAGATTTTTACAAATTTTCACTACCCAAAGATAATTTCTTAGGATTATCATTTGGCAAGAATGAATGCTATTTATTAAATATTATTTATTCTACACTTAAAGAAAAATACAAAAAAAAACATATTTTAACTCAAAATTTGAATCTGAACACGCACCTCTCGGATAAATCTATTGTGTACTTTTTAAGAAAACATATTTTAAAAATTTGAAGCTAAAGAATATTTAACTTTTCAAATTTTTTAAGAAAGGATTTTTCTTACTTAAGTTTCAAATAACATTTTAAAAACATTTCTTATGTAATATCTTGTTAATTTGTGATCTTATCTTATTAAACTGTAATCTTTATTGATTTTCTTACAGAATATATATGTGATGATTGCGGCAAAGTGTTTAAGGAAAGGCAACACATAATTAGACATGTAAAAAAACATGAACCGAATGCACCAACAAAAATGTTTTATTGTCCACATGAAAATTGTCACAGGTCTTTATTATTTTATATATTTTTAGAGCTTGACTCTCTATTCCACAACTAGCAGGGCAGGCAACGGTCCTAATGCTTAAGACGTTTCATTGTCCACGTATATCCCAATTTTCGAGACGTATTGATTAATAGAACTCAACGACGATCTTTGTCTTGTTACAAGAACAAGGAAATGAAACTATTTTATTTCCCCGAGTGGGAATGAAAGTCGCGTTTGTAGTTAAACGCTTTGCTGCATGTAATAATAAACCGAACAACCAATAATGTAAGAAATAATACATTTGTTTATTCATATATCGTTTGTTTTCAGACATTATTCAAGAAACAGTAATTTGAAACAGCATGTTCTCATTAAGCATGAAGGAATGACCTTTGACTGTTTAATATGTGAGGCCAAATTATCTACAAAGGTAATCATTTTGAATAATAAAGACTTTATTACTAGATTCCTATTGATTATTGTTTTTATGTGTTCTGTAAAGTATGACGACCAACAGGGTGCAGTAGGTCAGTGTCTTATTGTATATATTGATTGTGGGTTAATTCCCACTTGGGCTAATAATTAGCTCTACTAGCGCAGAAAAATTAAATAAAACCAAATTAAATCAGCTTCACGCTGTATCCCGCATACAGCAGAGTAGGCAGAGGGAAACTATTGTGAAGACACAGTTCCCCACATTCCGCCGGATCTTGACACTAGCTTCTCTCTACCTCATCTGGTTTATGCATACCATGAGAAGCTTAAAAAATAGCACTGTTTTCTTAAATAAATCATTTTACTATAAGACCATTGCAAGTCTTATTTTAAATAAATTGCATATCAGGCTGCATAACCTGTAAATTTATTTAAAATAAGGAGATAAATCTAGAATGAAGTGGCTTATATTTATTTCATAATTATTTTACATTTCTCATAACATAAAAAATATTTCAAGTTAAATCATCCTTTTATAGGCGAAGCTAAATGAGCATTTACAACGTCACAAACCTGATGTCTTATTAAACAACAAAAAGAAAACAAAAACTGTCCGAAAGAGAAGAAAAGATCTAAATAGTATGAAAGTGTCTTCAATATTGAAATTGGGTGGTATTGTTCATAACGAACCTGAAGAAACTATTGTTAGTACAAATAAAACTCCTAATTCAAGTTTATTTATAGAACCTACTAGTCAAGAACAGCCTAAAAAGACTTTTAGTGTACCTGAAAATAATCTAATAGTATATCAGTCTTCTTTAGATAAGTTTCCAAGTGATAATAATTCAATTACCTCACACAATATAATATTTAATGACGCACATACTGACAGTATAAATGTTTTTGTGACTAAAGAAAGTTCTATGGTTGAAAATTCTTTTACAACTGCCTCAAGTAATTCTGTAGAAACTAATTTATCTCAAGATATACCTCAAATAATTGTATGATTTTTTAAATATGTTGTTATGACGATATCTTTATTGGCGATTGATGTCTAATAGAAAATGGGACTGAATTATAACCAAAGTTAAACGTTAAGTCTCATTCAAGTGAAAGAAATATACAGCAAGGAGGATGTTAGGTTTTGTTTAGTAAAAAAACAATTAGGAGTGATAAAAATCTAAAATCAAATCTGCCCAGTCACTTACAGTTGATTTTATAGATATAGATAAATGTATACCGATATAAAATAATGAGATCTGTTTTCGTTAATAAATAAAAATGTTATATGACTCATTGTATTTTATTTATATGTACATTTGAAGCCTTAAGACATAAACCCAATGATAATAGTAGGTATACATATCTTTATCAAAGTGCGACGTTTAGTTCCGGCACTCAACACTCATGACTTAATTGTACTTATCGCTAATAATTTTATTATTCATTAACAGTACAAAATTCAGCAAGCCGCCATAATATGTTGAAAAAAAATCAAAGCGAATGACGTCACATCTTGGTAAGTAGATGAATTGACTTTTTGTATGGTATTATAAATGATATTGACAAATTACTCAAACTTGACGTCACAAACGACGTCATCACACTCGACGGATTTTGGTGCGATTTTGAAACATAAATTATAATATAAGGCCTGCGTACAGCATTGGATCACCGTCCAATGCTAGGCTGAAAAATATATACTTATATGTATATTGAAACATATTCCACTTATCGTAAATACGATTAGATAGATAAGATCATTTCTTAAAATTATCGTATAGTCCATATGAAAACAATTGAGCTTAGCGAAACAAATATTTTTGCTAGTCAATTCAATTAAATTTCGAACGCTATCAAACCTTCTGAATTTATTAATAATTATTTTACTACATGTTTGTACTTCGTGATCTTTTCAGAAAATTAATTAAAAGTAAACGTAAATCCATTTTTAAGTGCAGAGTCGATATTTAAAGTAATAGTTGAACATCCCTCAAACTTGTAAGACACATCATATCTCAAGACTCTTGGTTCTAAAATGTCACTGTCAGTGTCATATGATATTTCATTTGTTTATCCTAGATAACGTGTTATCACTAACTTGCTTATTATCACGCTTATCAAACCTTGCAAAACTCTAAAAAATATGTTAAAAAACATAACCTACATTATTATTAAGTGAGCAATTAAAAACGAAAAAATACCCATCAATTTATATACGAAGAAAGAGACTCATTAATCAATAAATTAGCGGCTGCAAACTTGCAAAGCTTTTATTTCAAAACAATGGAATTGAATTTAAATATATTTACTTTAAATTGTTGGTATGTACTCAATTTAAAATTATTTTTTGTATAAATATATGTGTCTTATTATGCACTTTTTTATTTATTACATACATTTTTTCTCATTTCTTAGGGGTATTCCTATTGTTTCTAAAAACCGTAAAGAAAGAATAGTAGCCATAGCTAAATACTTGGTACAGGCTTCTCATAATATTGTATGCTTACAAGAAATTTGGAGTGAAAATGATTACTTATATTTGCAAGAGCAATTGTCAAAATCCTTACCATATTCTCATTACTTTTATAGGTAAGTAATTCTTTTTATAAATTTCATACTATTATTATAATTTTGGTTGAGATTTTCTAAAGCTATTAACTTAAGATATTTATTTGTGAATTTAATTTATTGTAGTGGTGTTCTTGGATCTGGTCTATGTGTATTTTCAAAATGGTTGATTCAAGATGTTTTCTTTCACCAGTGGCCGCTAAATGGCTACATTCATAAAATTCATCATGGTGACTGGTTTGGAGGAAAGGGAGTTGGCTTGTGCAGAATAAAATGCAATGATAGACTTATTAATGTTTATTGTACACATGTAAGTTATGGTTATTTTAACATTTATTTAAACATCTAAGTATAGGTGCAATGTGACATTTAGCAGCCAACTAGTTTCAATAATTTCATTTTCCCAAAAACATGACAGTTATGGGTTTTTAAATTCATTATTTTGTCAGAGTATTTACGCCAAAAAAAAACTAAGATTTGATTTTTTTTAATTCAACTGATTCTCTTCCAATTATGAATAGTTTTGGCTCAAGGTATACAATACACAAATATTTTGTATTTTTTTACAAAAGGGCGAAAGTATTGAATTTTATGGTATTCAGCCTTAGCTGATTTATATTTAAGAACTGAGCTGTTAATTGAATAAGCAACAAAGCTTGGCTTGGCTTGAGTTGGCTTTAATGAAATATAATAAATATTGAAATCCTTTAGCTTCACGCAGAATATCACGAGGATGATATATATTTAGCACACAGAGTATTGCAAGCATATTCAACAGCTGAATTTGTGAACCTCACAACTTCACCTGCAGATGTCTCCATTCTGGCTGGGGACTTAAACACTGCTCCCGGCGACTTGTCATTCAGGTATGGATGTTATTAATTTTGGCTTATCTTAATTTATTAACTAAAGTCCAAGCCTCCCCCAGAAAATATCTCTAGATACGCTTAAGGCCACGAGACATTGACCATATTGGACTGTACTGTAGATAATAATACATTCCCACGGGTGGGAATTGAATCCACTACGGTCGTGTGACACGTCACATGATCTTACCCCTGCGCTACGACGCATCTTTTTATTAAGTTTTAAATGTCAAATGTTATTTACAAATACGGCATCAATCAAATTAAGAATGTGGGTTCGATTCCCAATGTCAAAATCGACACGCACATGTTGAAAATTGGGTGGTGCATCGGGAACAGATGGTATTAACAGTAGGTTTGGGACTATAAACTAAATTATATACTTAACAGTAATAAGATACAAAGAGGAAAAAACCATAATTTTTCCACACCCCTAATCGTTTGACGTAATTTAAGTATAGATGGCCCATAATGTTTAATTATTTAATATGCTATTTTAAGGTTAATAAGTCAACTACCAGCGCTAATAGACCCATGCAGCTTGGATCACGTTGCTAACAAGACTGACCAAATATTGGGAACTTGTGATAATATCAATAATAGTTATTCTGATGCAAAATTAGTTAAAACCTGCCCCGAAGGAAAGAGAATAGATCACATTCTGTTCCATGTTAAACCTGGCTTGGAGGTAAGAATTTATGGACATAATAAAAACAAGTACCCTTGTTAGTAAGTACCTAATTAACATACTTTTATGTAGGTAGTTATACAAAACAAAGCTTTTTTTGTTAAGAGAATGTAGTACTTGTGCCACGATTGTGATTTTGAGACTCAGTTTAACCACCATTAATAATTGTAGACAAAGTGCGACGTTGAGTTCCGCCAATTCAAGTAACTCGATTCTTACTTATGTATAATTTCTATTTAGTATTTATTCTTTATTACTTTTTAGGCTGTTGTTGTGAACTTTGGAAACCCATTGGAAAATAGAGTTCCAGGTGAATCATTTTCTTATTCCGACCATAATGCTGTTTCTTTGGAGTTAAAGCTTAATTCGACGAATAAAATAAACCAAAGACAACTTAGCGCTGAAGAAAAATTTCAAGAAACTATCGAAGAAACTATTAAAGTATGCAAAGACGCTACCAAAACAATAGGGAAATCGAGAAAATTATATCTTTTGACTGGTGGTTTAATATTCATGTTTCTTTTAGGCTCTGTCGGTTTTTGGCCTAATAATATTATATCTGATATATTAAAAATAATATTGACAGGAATTTGTTTTTATTATTTAATTATGGGTACTTTGTGGAATAGAATTGAAATGAATAGCTTGAAAGCCGGATTGAGAGCGCTAGAGAATTTTAATAAAAACCGAAATGATGAGAAAAATGTTAACTGAGATTTGTTAGTGAGATACAACCAATATTTTTTTATAAATATTATTAATAATAATAATCAGTATTAAGTTTTGTTATGACTATGATAAAGACATCGCTATTTTAATATTTTAATCTGTTTGACATTGCCAATATAATGATTTAGCTTAATAATAAGTTTTAAGTTTAGAATGTTTTTTTCGTAACTATTTTGCTATTTAATATAATATAAATCATACAATAAATAAATTGAACTGAATTTATAAATTCTGTGCGTATATATCTATCTCAATAAAATATCTGTAACATATCAAATTATGCATATATACATTGTACATCTGTTTTTTTTTATTTTAGCTATTTTTATAAAATAAGGAGTATTTTTTTATAATCAATTTTCTTTTAAATAGCTGTATAGCAGAGTAGGCAGAGGGAACCTAATGTCATGACACTGGCGGAACTCAACGCCTCACTTTGTCATGTATCACGTAGAGCGAGGAAATGAATATAATTCATCCTCTGAAATGGAACCCGAACCCACAACGCGTTTACAGAAAGACACTATGCTGCTGCACCACGACATCCTATATCAAAATGACCAAGAAATATATATTTTTAAAAATAAGATAGATTTTATATCGTGTGTGTATAATGGATGACACATGTTATGCGTTCAACCTCACCAACTAATAATATGATTATAAATACTTAAACCAAGCAGCTTCTAAGCAATTCTATTTTATATCCTATGTGCTTTCTATACTTAAAATAAATATAAAAGTAACTTTAAAATATTTCGTTTTATTACCTATATCCCTAATTAAAACAAATAATAATCAGTGTTAATTGTGGCTTACCTTTTCAAATAGATTGAAATCAAAATAGTTTTAATTTATCTGATTGGTAAAATAAAAATAAAATAAAATCTGATTGGTAATAACTAATAAAACAATGTTAGAGAAATATCTTTTATTTTTGAAACTTAACAGATATAATCAATATATAAATATAAATCAATATCACATTTTTAATTAAATTTTAATATATGGTGTCGATATTTGTATTTATTACACAATAATTGTATAAACGTGCATCTATATTTCACTAGCGAAAAAAATACGTACTAAAATTTACATACAAAATTAAATTAAAATTAACGAATATTGCACTAAATTATATTCTTTTAAAAAAAATACAATAACTTGTTCTAAAGCGGCTATCCATAAATAACGCGACAAGTAAAGATATGGGAGGTAATGTTTCTTTATGGATAGCCCCAAATCACTTGTCTAATATATAATTTGATTTTAAGTTAAAAAGGGAAAAAATACTAGCAATAATATATTTAAAAAGAAAACAAAGTGTAAAGCAAAAATACACAACTGACACACCACTGACACATTCATTCACTTTCATTTCATTAATATTGATGAGATTTTGACTAATACCTTATGTTTTATATTTTTTGTTTTCAATTTCATTATTGTAATAATTGTACTTTTAGAAAGCTATTAATAATGTAAATACAAGTTTAGCATGAATAAGGATATTCTTATTTCTTACAGAGAAACTAGTGTAAGTCACATTAATCTTCTACATTTTAATGATTTAAAATCAACGTAAACCAGATTGAGGGAAAAATATTTTGAATATTTTTAATGCCCCAAGTGGAAATCGAACCCACAACCATTGTCTGTATAGTCAGAAAATTCCCTCTGTTGCACTATGATGGCAAATATCATTTTAGTACTAAACTTCAATACATGAAATGGTAAAATTCTTTTGTTATTATATACTGTTTGTATATAATAATTCATTACACTGGCATCCCTTTGGTAAGTATTTAACAATACTCTAATATTACTGGAAATGAAAAAACTGTTTCAATCTAACAAATGTTGTGGTATACTAGTGATGTAACAAATATCATACTGTATACATATGAATATCTTTTAAGCTCACAATAACAGTTTTCATTTGAAAAATTGATTGTTATTTAAGACAAATTCCAACTTCAAGCTTTATTACCCAAATGGTAGTAAATAAATAATACCAAATAACATATAAAGATGATAATGTGAATATGAGTCAAATTACTTTTTCGAATTATAAATAAGAAGAAAAGTATGAGATATTGTATATTATCACCGTGATATTATAATGAATTTGTTTATATTGATTCAAAAAATAATATGTGAATGCCAATATGCGAATATTAGTTACATCACTATTACATATAATAATCAAATATTTAGTACATGTAGGACCAAATTTACATTAACTGCTACATTATCAATAAAATATCACTTGAAATTAAACCTTGGGGTCATTATTGTCAGTGTTGATCAACGGTTCCGTTTCGGAGTTCAATGACCCTGCAACTGTGTTCTCTATGGAACCATATAAAGTGGGTCGAACTTCAACAGTAGGTTCAGTCGTTTCGATCGTCAGGTTTGGCGCGGAGCTTGAGGGCACGGGTTCGTTTACCAGTCGAGAGCTTTCATCATAACCTCTAGCCATATGATACATGGACTTGCCGCGTAATCTTCTGCTAAATGAGCTCCCTGTTAAAATAAAAAATATTGAATATAAATTAAAGAAAGTCATGAGACTGTTGTAGTGCAGTAGAACAGTGTGTGGTTGTGGTTCGATTACCAGTTGAGTGAATGAATTATTTTTATTTCCTCGCGTTGGTTACAAGATAAAATGCGGGGGTTTCGAAAAACAGAACAGAGTGTCTTAATATTAGGTTCCTCTATTCAGCTACACGTTTTATCTTGCATAGTTTTGTAAGCAGAGAGGAACCTAATGTTAAAACATCGCGTTCTCAGTCACATGCTATCCCACTGCGCGATGACGGACTCTAATGGATAAAAATATAAACACTAAAATGACTTGAACAAATTGTAATAGTTTTAACTTACCAACAACACCAAGATGTTCTGAAATATCTCTTTTTACATCAGAAACATCCCACATAGCCAGGAAAGAGCCTAAGCAAGATGGCGACGGGTTGAGAGGTGATACAAACGGCTTGTATGAAAAGCTATAATGATGTGCAATTGCTGCTATAAACATTTCTATACATATAAGGAAGTCCTGAAAATAAAATAGTTATTAGTAATAGTTAAAAAAAATAAAATCAGCTTCATGCTGTATCCCGCGGATACAGGTAGGATGGGAATGTATTGTTAAGAAACACCTTTCCATTTATCTACGTAGGTTAAAGCTAGTTACAAATACCATCGAAATATATATTTGAAAAATGAATACGATAATATGGGATAAGGGAAATTGAACCCACAACCTTAGAGTTTATAGTCATCAGCTGTGTCCCAACACCACAAAGGGCTCTAACTTCTTTTTCCATCAATGTACTAAGTAGTAGTATTCATAAATAAAATATATCTCATTTTTATTCATATATAAATATAATAAAAGATGGATACCTGAAGCTTGGAAGATATAATCTTTACTTTGTCTTTGTCAGAAATATCAAATATAGTTGATATAACACCACAGTACACCAAAATATTGATAAGAACCCCTTGGCTGAAACATAATGTGAGAATATTTTACAGAAACATTTTAACAATTATATATTTTTTATTTTCATGTTGTAGCCTATTAGTGGTAGGCAAAAGAAACCATTCTTGAGGCATTCTTTGCTTCAATCTGTAGTATAAAAAGAACCAACACGGAGAATAAGTTAAGTAACTAATGTTAAGATGTTCCAATCTCCACTTTTCACCCACTTTATGAAAGATTGTGTCTTGAGTGCCACAACTCAGTGTTATGCTTTGTATTCACACCAGATACAAGAAATGAAATAAATTCATTCCGCCGAGTGTGAATGGAACCCACAATCATTACATTTACAGTCACATAATGAACCTCTTAAATGTAATAGAAATTGTATGTAAAAAAAAAAATACTTACAAGAATGAGAAGAACACAACAGCCTTTATACAAAGGAACTTTCCTATAGGTTTCATTGGTTTTAGCTCAGTTCTGTTGGCTCTATAGAAAAGTACCAAACAATACATAGCTACAAATTGAGAAAAATTGTTGATAGCTATTATATAGGGGAATGCCACATTAGGACTGAAGTCACTCTCTCCATAAACACCACACAAATCACATATCATTGATATAACTGTGGTCACCGGCCTTACTAATGTATATTGAAGAATTCCATGCTTACAGTTGTGTACAAACTCACTAGAAATAAAAACAAACAAATGTATTTAAATTTTATTATATATGTTACATATAATAAATATATAAATTATACAATAAATACATTTATTTAATTAAGACATTAGTCCACTTGTTAGTAACAGTTGAAACTTACCCTATGTTGATACATATTTATTGTAAAAAAAAAGTTGACTGAAATTTTATTTTTTAAAACATATTAGTCTTCACACTGACCCTATTTCACAAAAGAATAATATTTAGAAATTTTTTTTTTTTTTTTTTTTCTCTCAGTTGCTTCTGCGATCAGTTAATACTTTAAGCAGAAGTGTTGGGAGGCAAGACATTTAAAGTGTGCAGTCCAGTGACTGCATCTACTTATACTGTGCGCCAGAGTGACTGTCATGGAGTAATTGACAGAATGTCCTTTCTTTTAAGTCGCTTCCTGTAGGATCTGATAGTTAACCCAGAAGCAAGTTTATTGGGATGATCTTTCAGTCTCCCTCTGTATCTGATAACGTTCTTGTGAATTTCCTCCCTAACAGTAGAGATTCCAAGATGTTCATGAATTTCACCATTGGTGATAAACCATGGTGTATTAGAGATATTACGTAGGATAATATTTTGCATCCTCTGTAGGATATTGATATTGGAGATGCTTGAGCTACCCCAGAGTTGTATCCCATATGTCCAAACGGGTCTGAGAATGGTCTTATAGATGAGTAATTTATTATCGGTGGATAATTTGCTGTTTCGGCCCAGCAGCCAATATAAGCCTTTGTACCGGATGTTGAGTTCTTCCCTTTTTTTATTTATGTGGTATTGCCAAGTTAGCCGACGGTCCAGGTGCATCCCCAAATATTTGACACAATCTTTATGAGGCAGTACAATGTTATCCAGTGATACAGATGGACAATTGCCTCTTCTTAGAGTGAACGTTACTTGTGCTGACTTATGCGCACTGGCCTTTATCCTCCATTTCTGGAGCCATGCTGATATAAGGTCAAGGCCTGCTTGGAGCTGTAATGATGCTGTGTCTGGATTTTCATGGCTTGCAAGTATGGCTGTATCATCAGCAAATGTTGCAGTAGTGCATTCGTTCATGACAGGTAAGTCAGCTGTGTAGATTGTATAGAGGATGGGACCCAGTACAGAGCCCTGCGGAACTCCAGCCCTGATATCATACAGCTTGGAGATGGTGTCATCCTGTTTCACCTGGAACAATCTTTCTGTCAGGTAAGATTTTAGAAGCATGTAGTAGTTGTGGGGCAGACAATTTTTAATTTTGACCAAGAGACCATCATGCCAGACACGGTCGAATGCCTGCTGTACATCCAAGAACACTGCGGCACAGTATTTCTTTTCTTCTAGAGTTCTCCTGATTTTGTCACAAACTCTGTGGACCTGCTCTACTGTGGAATGCTGTTGTCTAAATCCAAACTGGTGGTCAGGTATAGCCTTATTCTCTACTATATGTGCCTGCATTCTAAAAAGCAATAGTTTCTCAAAGACTTTAGAGAGTACCGGCAGTAGGCTGATAGGTCTATATGACGTCATTTCAGTTGGTGGTTTACCAGGTTTGTGTGTCATAAGGACTTGAGAGACCTTCCATAACTGTGGGAAATACTGTACTCTCATGATGCCGTTGTATAAGACAGTGAGGAATACAATAGCTTTTCTAGGTAAATGCTTTAGAACTTCTTTAGTTATAAGATCATAGCCAGGAGCCTTTTTATCTTTGAGGTTAGAGATAGTTTTCCATACTTCTCGCACCGTTACTCTGCTGGGGGGAAGAGACATCTGGCAGCACTGGTCCAAACTGGCCTCAACCTCTTCTATGAAGTTTTTGTTGATTGTTTCGTTTGGCTTGAACACTTCCGCTAGATGTTTGGCGAAACTATCAATCTTTTCTTGGGGAGTTCTGGCCCATCCCTGGTTCGTTCTTAAAGGTGGTATTGAAGTTTGGGATCTGTTGTAGTGTTTTGTAAACTTCCACAGGGAGTAATTGGTTGCTGCAGTAGGTGTCAGAGATAAGAGTTGCGTTTCCAGGGTATTGTCATGCCATTCTTGGAGTTTATCTTTCAGGGCTAGGGCAGATTCATAGAACACTTTCTTGTCCACTTCCATGCGGCTTGTATGCCAAACTCTGCGTAGCCTTCGTTTTTCAAGGACTGCTTCTTTTATTGCCAATGGCAGATTCAGATACCTAACGTTCTGTCTTATTTTAGGTGTGTTGAGCCAGCACGCTTCCTGGATGAGAGTCGTAATATATTGGCTGGCATCATCTATGTCATCATGTGTTTTCAGTCTTATTTCCAGGTTTAGATTTTGATTGATGTGTTCTCTAAAGGATTCCCAGTCTGTGAATTTATTGTATAACAGCTCTGGACTTGGTTTTTCCGTTATTTGGGAACTTATAGTAAGCAAGACTGGTGAATGATCAGAGTTGCCATCGTAACAAGACTCTATTTTGAAGTAGTGGTTACAAAGTGCTTTCACTACAAAGAAGTCCAACAAATCAGGGATCTTGTTGGGGTCACTAGGCCAGTATGTTGGCTCTGCAGTGGATGATGTGAAGAGGTTGTTGGAGTCTATGCTCACCCTCAGCTGTCTACCTCTAGTGGTCGTTAGTCTAGAACCCCAGTTCATTATTCAAATATTTAGAAATTAATGAAAAAATGTTAAGATATTCAAGAAAAGAATGAATAGCATTTCATTTTCTCTTCTCGATTTTTAGAAATAATTTTTAGATAGTGATAATTTGTAAAGAATTTTTTACAGATGCTTGAGAAAAATAAGCACTAACAAGAGTATAAGAATTGTGGCTTAATAAGGACATATGACATAATTAGTTGAAGAGTCAATATGTTTAATTTTTTTATATCTAAAGAGATTTCTTTCATTAGTGTGTAATCTTTAAAAAAATGTAATAAAATTGTATTTACCTTCCCATTTCCCATGGTGTTAAGCAACATAGTGGAAATATATGATATACTTGTGGTTTTGTCTCTAGGACTGCCTCTAAGTCATGATCTTCATTTAAATAGTTAAAGAGATATTTCATAAAATTGTAGATTACATATGCCTCGTAACATTCTCTTAAAGAGTCCATATAAATAGACTGTTCTGGGAATTCTAAGCCAATCCAAGCATTTAGCGCATAAATTGGTACCATCCATAAAATCCTAAAAATGAATCATTGAGATGTTCATTAGTGTTTGTTAAAGCAACAAGTGAGGCATTTGACCATGAACTATAAATTAAATAGTTTACCTTATAATATGTTTCTGCAAAGATGGTTTTGTGTAATGTACAATATGTTGAGTTATTTGCCAAATAGATATTGGTACAGCTAGTAGTACAAAGCCACCCCCAACTAAAGTACCTTGATCTGACTTAGTAAATCCATTGTTAATTGAGTGAATAATCAGCAATGGTACCAATACTGTCACTAATATAACGTAGGTAGCGATGAAGATAGGACGAATCCATAGTCTCCATTGGCTAAAAAATGTTGCTATGGATCTTGAACACATTTTATTCTTAAAAATCTTCTTTTATTCATTAATGTAGCATATGTTTCCATAAGATACTAACAAAGAGCAGCTTCAAAATTTCAAAAAAGGCGATCACTAATACAGCAACGGAAATATCTTCAAATATATAATACTTAATGAGGTAATAATAATATTCAAAGCTCTATCAACGGCATATATTAATATATCTTGATTCTTGACTCTCAAGTCTCAAGTTTATAACAAAACTTGTTTTTTTTATATTTGTCATAGCATAAAGTGACATTTATCTATCATATTCGTTCATCATTATATTAGTTTTCTTATTCTAAAATTTTATGATGAATAAATATTGAAATATATTTTATTTCATCGTTAATTTGATATTAAAACCGTATTTATATTTTTTTTATTTATTCAAACAATTGCTTTATAGAAAATAAATAAATTATTATATTTAATTTCCTATTTGTATTGCAATGTATCCGATTACAAGTGTCTCTTTCTTTCATTGTAGTTGTCTATGAAAATGTATGAAAGGGATAGCAACTGGAATTAAGCTGCCCGTGTTGCCACATGTAAAATAAAATAAAGAAAAAATCACCTGTTTTATTTATCCGAACCATCGTAGACGAGCAAGTAGTGTTACAGAATGGGTAAAGGTTTGATAAAAATGTTAGTGATTTCATTTTAGATTTAAAAAATTCTATAGGATAAATAAAAAGTTATAAATGTTATTAAATGTATAATTAACATAAGTAAATGGTGGGGGCCCACTTATTTGTGCATTTACAGTTATTCGTGTAACACGTATTTTGTGCATAGAGTTCAAGCATTGAATTAGGCCACATAGCGATCTCTCCCTAAAATACCGCTGTTCTGGCTGTCGACGTATCAAGACGGGCTATCAAGTGAGTGCGATAATTTGTCATTTTTAACCAGTAAACATTGTTTTTATCATAATTTTTGTGTTGTGAGATGTGCATGGGATAGAATTCGTAAGATTTATAAATAATATATTGTCAGTCGATAATTCGTATGTTTTCGTAAATGGGTCACCTCGCCATTCTTTTCATAAATTGTTATTAAATAATGTTTTTCGTAATGAAGCTTTATTCAAATAGTGATTTTAAGTAGTGTTAAGAAAAAAATAAGCTAATTTGTGTTGTGTTGTAGACGTGCAAGGCGGGAGAGTGATGATCAGATAGATCGCGACCTAATGTGATGTCATCAAAAGGGGAAACAGAGGCCGATTCTGGCACCGTGTCGCCAAATTTGACTGCTGTTAAAAATGAACCGGTTAGTTTCCTGTAAATAATTTATTTACGAAAATATAGCTTACATTCTATTCATTTGGTTATTTTTTTAATTATGTGTTTTTTAAATTCTGGGCTAAGCAATACTTACAGAACTTATAGTAATCATCAAGCTTGATGTAACATTTATATGTTTTTAGAACATTTTGTTTACTTGTCATAAATTTATTATTATTATATTAATGTTCAACTTACTGAACTTATTTCAGTAATGCATACTCATAATAACACTTATTGAAATATGTTTTATATCTATATATTTATTAACAATATAATGAGCATATTTTAAATAATATAGTCTTATTTGTATGAAGTTTAAAGTGCTTGTTTACATTAACAGTTTTAATATTTAGTTTTATTTATTGGCAGTTGTAGCGCAGGGGCGCAAAGTGTGACTGTAAAATTGACTGGTTGTGGGTTCAATCCCCACTTGAGGAAATGAAATATTTATTTATATTCGGCGGAAAGTGCAAGACGGAGTGTCTTAACACAAGGTTCCTTCTGGTTTGCCACCCTGCTGAACTCAGGATATAGTGTGTGGCTGATTAATTTATATTTTATTGTTATGTCAGTTTTAGTAAACAAACAAGTTGATTCATTTCTGAATATTATGTAACATATAATGTGTTACTATAATGTGGTCATTTTGTAATTATGTTTAATGTGTTTTAAATATTTGAAATTTTTACAAGTAATGTTGTGTATCAGTTTCATAAATTGAATTAAAAAAATCTTAATTCTTTATTATTTAAAAAATACTGGTATTGTCACAATATTTATGAATCTTTATGATTTGTTAGTATAATTATCATTTAACCTCCTATACATAGTGATACAACTTTTCTTATTATAATTATAATTTCAGGTGCCAACGGCAAGTAAGGAAACTCCTAAAAGGGGCAGTGGTACACTTCTAAAGTGTACCACATGCAACAGTTTCAGTACATTAAGTAGTCGAGCATTAACAACACACATGGCTCAGTGCTCCCCTGACAACAATAATGTTGCCGCAGCCCAAAATACCGATGCAAGGCCGCACCGAAAACTCTTTGAGTGTGATGTCTGTAACATGAAATTTTCAAATGGCGCTAATATGCGTAGACATAAAATGCGACACACAGGGGTCAAACCTTATGAGTGTCGTGTTTGTCAAAAAAGATTCTTTAGAAAGGATCATTTAGCAGAACATTTTACAACTCACACAAAAAGCTTGCCATATCATTGCCCTATATGCAACAGAGGTTTCCAACGACAGATCGCTATGCGTGCACATTTCCAGAATGAACATGTTGGACAGCATGACCTTGTTAAGACTTGCCCACTTTGTAGTTATCGTGCCCCCACTATGAAAAGTTTAAGAGTCCACTTCTATAACAGGTAATTATAAATATGAATTAATGAAGTATACAATAAGAATATATTTATTCTTTTTAATCAAATGCTACACAAGATTATGGATTCAATTCCCACTCAAAGGATGCTGCACTTGCTTTGATAACAAGACAAAGTGCGGCATTGAGTTCATCAAAAAAGAATGGCATACTTACTAATATGCTACAATTTTTTTTTACTTTATATGTATATGCTAGTTTATTATAGTAGCATTTATCATAATTTTCAGACATGGAATAGATTTAGACAATCCTGGTCCAGGCAACAATTCTGTGTCACTTCTTGCTGCCGGCATAGCCAATGCAGCATACGCCGATGGCACCATGGACCCTAGTGCAATTACTGCATTAGGGGCATTGGGCTCTGGCCTTTCAGTTTCCGTCGCTGCAGCATATTCAGACAGTGGAGACAGTAATGGAGCCCGTTCAGTAGATAATGCAACACCTCCAATGCATTATCTAACACCACATGTGGAAATATCTATGGCTGATAATAATGAAACTTTTTCACCTGGACAAACTAATCACCAAGGTATAGCTAATCAATTTTTTTAGAAATGTTATTGTTATTATATTGAACATGTTTTTGTTAGGTCAACCTGTATAAACATATTAATGTAAAAAAGACTCTTCCAAGGCCATTTTGACCTAGTTTTTAAAAAAATCCACATGAGTCTAGATCCTGAGACATTACAATAAAAATATATTTATAGTAAAAACAAGTAGTTGATGACAACCATGATGATGAGGAAATATCTCAAAGATTTATTGATTATTAATATTAAGTCTGCACACAGTGAGGTGTCCCTATATAAGAGCATCTCATAAATGATGCATACAAATATTAATAGAATAAGATTTTTATTTTAAATTTCACTTTAAAATTTCCAAAATAACCTTCAAACAATATACTTCCCTATTTTCCATACCACAGCAATATTTAAGCATTATTTTCTTTATTGGTTTCTGTAGTAACTATATTTAATATTATACATTTTTGTAAAGCCCATTATCTCTTTAAGAAAATATTTTTTTTTTTTTTTTTCAAGGTCAATGTATTTCTATCCATTTACGATCAGCCAATAAGCTATAATTAAATTTTATATATATCTAGATTGACTTTTGGAGATGAACCCATCCTGTAATGCATCATCTCATTCCACAGTTATGCTTCTTTAAATTGAAGCAAGTCTGGATCGCCTTAGTCGGTGTATGTTTTCTACATCGATCATTGACCTTGCAAGTTCATTTCTATGATGTTCCAATCTCATTTTATATGTGATACACGATATATTTATCTGTTCCTTGACAGTAGGCATTTCAAGATATTCGTGGACTTCTGTATTTCTTATGAACCATGGAGCACTAGCTATTATTTTTAAGGCTTTATTTTGGAAGCGTTGAAGTATCTCTATATTGGAGTGGCTTGCTGATCCCCAGAGTTCAATGCCGTAAGTCCAAATAGGTTTTATAATAGTTTTATAAATTAGGATCTTATTTTCTAATTTGAGTGAAGACTGTCTCCCTATCAGCCAGTACATATCCCCAAGTTTCCGATTTGCCTGTTCTCTTTTTGCCTTGATATGGTCTTTCCATGTGAGCCTCCTGTCCAGATGCATTCCCAGGTACTTGACTGTTTTTTGTTGAGGTAAAATCATGTCATTTAGTTTCACTGGTGGGCAGTCTCCTCTTTTAAGTGTGAATGTCACATGTAAAGACTTTGCAGCACTTGCTTTTATTCTCCACTTTTTGAACCAAGTTTCGACTTTATCTAGGTGTTCTTGTAGTTTTGCAGACGCTATGTTTGGATCTTTGTGACTTGAGAGTAGTGCCGTATCATCAGCGTAAGTAGCAGTTAAAGTATCATCAGAATAAGGGAGGTCAGCAGTGTAGACTGTATATAATACCGGACCCAGCACTGATCCCTGCGGGACTCCAGCTTCTATGCGGCAGATAGACGACAAGCTTTCCTCGACCCTGACTTGGAACTTACGGCCCTGAAGGTAGGATTTTAGGATCATATACATATTGTTGGGCAGGCATATTTTTAGTTTGCATAAGAATCCCTTATGCCACACACGATCGAAAGCCTGTTGTACGTCGATGAATGCGGCAGAGCAGTATTCCTTTTTCTCCAAGGTTTGGCGGATAGTGTGAGCAATTCGATGAATCTGCTCTACCGTACCATGGCACGCTCGGAATCCAAACTGGTGATTTGGTATTATTTTATGCTCTTCCAGTATCGGATTTATTCGTTGCAGGAGAAGTTTTTCCAATAATTTTGATATTACAGGAAGGAGACTTATAGGTCTGTATGAAGTGACTTCTGTCGTAGGCTTTCCTGGTTTTGCAATCATGTTTATGGTTGATATTTTCCACAATGATGGGAAATATTGTAACCTTAGCACAGAATTGAATATAATTGTAAGGAGGACTATGCCTTTTTTGGGGAGTTGTTTCAAAACTTCTGCTGTAATCAGGTCAAATCCTGGCGCCTTCTTAGTTTTTAATCCTAGTATAGCTCTTTTCACTTCCACAGCTGTTATTTGCTTTACAGGTGGCGATACTTGTTGTTTATCAGTCGTCAGGATGTCATCAATTTCTCTTTCTGTGTCCATGCGATCAGGTTCATGAGGAGTAAAAGTCTTTTTTAGAAAATTTGCAAATAACTCTGCCTTTTCGAAAGGCTGTCTCGACCAATCACCATTTGGTTTTCTTAGTGGAGGAATGTGATCTTTAGGTCTTTTCAGTGATTTCGTCATCTTCCAGAGAGAGTAATCATCCGCTTGGTGTGGAGATAAAGTCTGTAGTTTATCCTGGAGAGTTTGATTTTCGTTTTCTACCAGCATCTGTTTTAATTCTTTTTGCTCTTTGTTTAGTTCCCTTTTATACCTATGATTTCTGCTTGTTTGCCATTTCCGTCTTATTCTCCTTTTTTTGGCTATCTTTTCTTTGATCTTTACAGAAATGTCTTGCGATTTTTGTTTGCGACTAAGTGATGGAGTGGATAGCCATGCCGCCTTCTGTATTAAGTTCGTGGCATACAGCGTGACGCTTTCGATATCTTCCTCTGTTTTAAGCCGAATGGATAGATTGATATTTACATCAATATATTCTCGGAAGGCGTCCCAATCAGTCTTATTGTTGTATAAAGTATCTGGCGCCTCCTTCCAGATAATGGTAGCACTGAGACTGCAGATCATCGGTGTATGGTCAGAAGTTCCATCCAGACAAGATTCCATCCTAGTGTAGAGCTCTGACATTCCCTTACAGATAAAGAAGTCAATAAGATCAGGAGTTTTATTGGGATCAGTCGGCCAGTAGGTTGGCTCTCCAGTAGAGAGGACAACGAGGGAAAGTTCATCTATAGCTTTTTTCAACTCTCGGCCTCGTGTTGTAGTAAGTCTGGAGCCCCAATAGATGTTCTTTGCGTTCCAGTCACCTCCAGTGATGAATCTTTTTCCAAGTTTGCAGAAAAAGTCTGTATACATTTGTTCATCAATCCTATGTCGAGGTGGACAATATACAGCAGCAACAGTAAGCGCTCCCTGCCAGTCATCTATTGCTACTGCTATGGCTTGGAGATGCGGGTGTTGCAGGTTGAGCAATGCATGTTGTTTAATACATTCTTTGATGATTATTGCAGCACCACCGTGCGACGTTCCATCGGGATGATTAGAATAATATACTATAAATCCATTAATCTTAACCACTCTCTCCTCTGTCAGATGTGTCTCGGAGATTAGTAAGATGTCAATTTTATTATGAATTAGGAACAATTCTACTTCTAGTCTATTAGGAGCAAGGCCATTGATGTTCCATGTAGCGATCCTCAGAGTTTTCATTTTTGCTGGCGGGCTATTAGTGTAGTGAGCAATCCTAATAAAGTGCCCATTTGTTGTATTAATATGTCTATCTTTTCAGATTGTTTCATAATAATTTGTTCTAGTGAACTTGTTGACTGAGGCTGTACATCCTCTGTTTTCTTTAAATGGTGTCGGGTAGCTGAAGAATATGTCATTTTCTTTTTAAAGCTAGATATGCTGTTATCATCTTGAACTTCGCTATAGTTTTGCATCCGAGTATGGAGCGGAGGGAACTCTTTGACATCTGGTGGAATGGATGACTTATTAGTTCTTTGTGTAACTAACTGTTTTTTATTTACAGGGCGGTAATTTTTTCTTGCTCTGATTTCTTTGTAGACTTGGCAGCCCTTATAATTGGCTGGATGATCGCCAAAGCAAAGTGTGCAAGTAGCAGGTGTATTTCTATCTTTTTTAGGACAATCCGTAGTTTTATGTCCTTCTGCACATTTGACACACCGATAGGGACGCATACAATTGTTTTTCGTATGTCCATATTGTTGGCATCTGGTGCACTGAGGGATGTCGTTAGATTTCCTCGGATCTTCAATCTTGACTCTCGTATGATAAATGAATTCAATATTTTTTATATCTGGGTTGTTAGGGCTGGGTTCAATATTTACAAAAAACATATTCAATGGTTTTTTATTCTTTTTTGATATTGCACATACTATTTCTCCTCTAACTCTGTTGCCAGTCTTTTCTATCTCTTCGATTATGGCTGTTTTAGGTGTAGTGTGGTGCAAGTTCTTAACTACGATTCTATAACACTTCTTTTCTTTTTGTGTGAATGTATGGCCTATAAGGCCATTTTTTCGAATATGGTCCATTAGGTCCTTATAGATTTCAGTTGATAGTGTTACGATTCTTAGTTGATCCCTATTGATAATTTTGTATGAGTAAGTTCCACTGGGTACAGCTTTATTTAGGAGATCAGTTAGATTAGAAAGATCTTCTACACCATAGAGGATGATTGGTGGTGGTTTATGAACCCTTTTAGAAGGAGCTATTTGATTTTGTTCTCTAGAGTCTTCATCAGTTAGATCTATCGGGAGTCCACTAAATCTGTTTGAAGTGCTGGTAATGTGTCTTTTTGTGTTTGATGGGCTGTTAGTTTGTCTTTTTCTTTTAGAATTTCGCTGAGTTGGTGACCTTTGCCATACAGGATGGCAAGGTTTAGCGTTATTGTCAGTAGCAATTGCCTCTGATAGAGGATTTCCTTTGTGACATACTGGGCTTCCTAGTGAAGAAGATCTAGGTCTTTGAGTAAATAGGCTTGGATGGAATGCCTGTTGTACATATTTTTTAGTATTGCTTCCAGTAGCATATACTGACGCAGAGGCCTGGTCGCTCGCTCCTGTGCAGTCTTCGGTAACCAATTTCACACTTGCAGGCCCGGATACCTGCAAGCGCCGGGGGCTAGCCGGATCGCATGACAAAACAACATCTTTTTCGTTCATAATTCATAGAAAAGAGGTGGGAGATACTAGAGGCGCTTTCCCAAGGTACCGCAGTCACTCTTTTTGAGAGGATTTAATCTCCCAAGGTTTGTGATGAACCAAAGACAGGTTAGTTGACCGCCGCC